>MU227340.1:3332842-3367288 GCA_018584345.1 Thuja plicata | reverse complement strand
CCACTGGTGACTCGGTAGTAACTGACTTCTCAGTTATCTTGAACTGATGACTCGGTGACTACCGTCTGCTCGGTAACTGCTGTTTTTCTCATATGCTCGGTGACTGCCTTACTGCTCGGTTTGAACTATTTGATCGGTGAGATTTACTGAATGCTCGGTATAGGCTGTGGGATGAGTGATGAGCTCGGTAAGCATTCAAAACTGAATAAGTGTTTTCACTAAGTGCATTCACTGATGCCAAATGTATCATTATTCCAACATGTTCATGTCCGTCGATCACATGTCTAGCTTATTTTGTGATCCCAAATCGATCTCAAACTTCAACTGCATTCTTTGACTACATGTGTTCCCATAAAGACCACACATTAGTCAAAGAGGGGCAAATGTATGCACCCTAAAATGGTGGCCTAGACTATGGGCCCCCATTCTTCAATTTATCAAATGACAGAATCAATTTATCAAATTCATGAATCAATGCTTTGCAACATTTTTAATTCAAATCAATTTCCTTGATCAAATCGTAATTATTTCAATTATTTCAATATTTCCTAAGGTTTGATAATTTCATCAATAATCTTATTTAATTAAAAGAAAACACGCCTTTTAATTAAATAAAATGATCTTATTTAATTAAAAGAAAATCCTTTTTTTAAAATTAAATAATCTTATTTAATTAAAAGAAAATCCCTCTTTTAATTAAATAAATAAAATCCTCACTTAAAGCTCTCTTTTTGATGAAAAAGGGGAAATAAATCAAATAAAAATAAATAAAACTCCTTTTTCTCCACATATATTCCTAAGTGGTGGGATTTTTCCTCTCATTTTCCTTTTTTTAGGGATTTATCCCACATTGCTCTTGAGGATACATTCCTCTCCACACTTTCCTTCATAAGGAGCCCTCTCATTCTCATTTATGGATCAGATATAGAATTTTTATGTTATTGTTATGCTACAGGTTTGGAGAGAAACTTTGGAGGAGAGTTTGAGCATTTGAGCTTGAACTATGCAACTTATCTTCTTCTTGTCTTCTTCTCTCATGCATCAATGGAAATCCATTTAGAGTAGATTCATGTTAATTTAGATGCATATCTCCTTCATAGATTAGTTTGTATATTTCCTTTCATGCATTGTTATCATATAGATTAGTTTGCATATTTCCTTTCGTGCATTGTTATCATATAGATTAATTTGCTTCATGCATTGTTATCATATAGAGTAGTTTTCATTTTCATTTGCAATGCATATTTGATGATCATGGAGACTAGCATTCTTTCTCTTCCTCTTTGAATCTCACATTTCATGGTGTACTTGCATGGGCATAACTAGTTCTAAACTGAGGACCTCCATTACAAACCCTTGCACTCCATGAATAGGGAGCTATAAGTCACCATTTGAGACCTCATTCTTGAGCAATCTTGAATATAATGACACATAGAAGTGTGACTACTTTTTAGCACACAGAAGGTAACCGAGCAATGGAAACAACTCAGTGAAATAAATCACCGAGAAGCCAACATTCACCGAGACTCGTCGATAAAGTAAGACAGAACAAGTAGCCGAGCAACAACAGTTACCGAGCAGCCTTCAAACAAGATAAAGAACAAAAGTAAACATATTTTTGGTTCATTAGGATTGCCAAAGAACCCAAGATGCTCCTGCATCATTTATTGAGGTTTGAAATCCTCTAGCGAGGTAGATCATAGCTAATCTGTTTGTACTCCTAATAGTGTACGAATCATTCCTAATAGGG
This sequence comes from Thuja plicata, assembly GCA_018584345.1. Lineage (NCBI taxonomy): Eukaryota > Viridiplantae > Streptophyta > Pinopsida > Cupressales > Cupressaceae > Thuja > Thuja plicata. The sequence goes on along the minus strand of MU227340.1, from coordinate 3,365,538 downwards.
TGAACCCTCAGAAAGGGCATTTGTAGCTCCCAATAGGGAAAAATCATTTGCTGCAATATTGGGCTTGTGGGTGTCATCCCCACCGTGTTTTTTCCCCTCTAACAAGGGTTTCCACGATAAAATACCTATTTTATGTGTGTTAAGGTTTTGGATTCTTGATATTGTTTACTGTTATTTGTTTACTTCAGTTATATGCTTTGTGGTTTGGAAGTTTATAGTGCAGTTAATCTAATTGGTGGTTAAATTTGTTCATTACATGTTTGTACTTATTCAACCCCCTTATCAGTCATAAGATTTCCAACAAAAAATATGGGCTAAAAACTACTTATTAAGTGGTTCCCATCTTATCTCTAATCAAAGATGCCCTATGATGTGTCAAAACACACACCAAAATTGTAATTCCCTTTTAAAACTTAGTATATGTGCTCAACATGCTTTAATATTTCCTAATTTAGGAGACCCAACTTCTAGAGGCCATAACTTTTTAAACTAGGTGTCTAATTGACGAATTGTTTGAAGTGCCAGAAAGATCACAATGTTCTCTATCACCTTGTAATTTTCTATGCACATTTTCAAGACATTTTGGAGCCTCCAAAGCCTTCAAAATTAAATTCATAAAATTTCCTCAACAGCTTCAAAAACAAAAACTTTAATATCTTCAAAACTTGACACGATCTTGCAAAAAAAATTTACCAGCATGCTTATCTAGCCCATCTGAACCTTTGGGTATATATTAGGGAAAATTCTTTCCCAAATGAAAACTTACTAAAAATAGTAATCGCATATAAATGTAAGGTTGAGACACATTTTCCAAACAATCTTCCACTTGTCGGACACCTTGTAAGAGAAAAAGGAGTATCTACGCCATAGTTTGATTGTTAGGAGCCATGAGTCTCATAGACTTGGAACACCATATGAACCTCACTATGCTCACAGCCTTAGTTAACAAATTTGCAACATTCATCAAATTCTCTACCTTAACCAACTTCATCCTACCATTGTTGACCATATCTCTGAAAAAATGATACTAAACATTATTGTGTTTGGTCCTAGCATGAAAATCCAAGTTCTTTTCTAGGAAGATCACACTCTTAATAGCATAATGAAATATCAATACTCCTTACTTTATTCCAATATATAAATATTGTCTCTTAAGACAAATGGCTTCTTTACAAGCATGAATAACTATCATATAGTCAACTTCAGTAGTGGACAAAGCAACTGCAACCTATTGCTAACTCATCCAACTAATTGCACTACCAAATAATGTAAACACATAAACACTTGTGGATCTCTTCTATCAATCTCACCTTCCCAATTTGAACTAACATAACTACAAATATCAAGGTAAATTTTTTCTCCTATCATATTACCATGATAACAAAAATAATACTCTAAGGTACCCTTCAAATATATGAAGACTCTTTTAATTCCATTCCAAAGAACTCTACCATGATTAGAAATATATCTGGAAAGAACTTGATGTAGAGGTAGGGGCAGTTACTATGGTTTCATAAAAAAAGGGCATTGATCTTACACTTCATCCTTCTAAACACCCTCGGATGCATTACTTGGGCTTCTAGGCTTGAAAATACTATATGACTTGAACCATCATCTTGAGCGCAAATTCAAGCATCATGATCACTAGTCTTGGTGTGTAAAAAATAAGGTTGAAATTTGAGTGTTGGGTCTCAACAATACAATACTTCCTAAGGTTGGCAATCTCAAGGTTTCTTCAGAGTGGATCAACATTCATTGATGGCTAAAGCCCAAATCAATGCATCTATGTTTCCAACTTATTTTCTAGGCTTGGAGGACCCTACACAAGCTTTGTGAACATTCCCTTGGTCTTATGGCAACCAAAGACTCCCTCAAACTCTTTTTATAGCATACAATCACTAGTAAATTATTACTGTGATGGATGGTTTAAAAAATAATCAACAAAATGCTTCTTGTCTCTCCACACCTTGACACTGCATTATGTCATTTTATTTGGAAGGGTCCCCACACATAACTTCACACCAAACACTAGGCAATTCAACTTCTTTTTTACTCCTACAATGAAAATTTTTGTCTTCTTATTGGATTCCTCAATCTGATACATAGGGATATTAGACTTTCATGGTAGCAACACACATGTAAACCTCCACATCTATCCCTGCAAGTTTGTAATATTAAAGTACATGGAAAAACAAGTCAATCCACTAAGCTTTAGATTTTTCTATCGGTGGAAGGTATAATTATACATTTTTATTGTTCACTAGATACCCTACCTAGGGTTTGGACTAGTCTAAGAAGAAATGGGTAGAAATTTATTATTTCTAATCAAAAATAGATGAAATAAAGATAAATAGAAAGTATATTTAGTATAATTTCATCTCCAACTAGTCTTAAACTTTAATCTTACAGGTACAGACCATACAAATAAAGTTTATAGACATAAATGCTAGAAAATTGTAGAAAATTGATGTATTGTATTGCTACAACTTCCAAAAATGCAACAACCAACCCTTGGGTCATACAATGTAGGACTATTTATGCCTATAAATTTAGTTTTCATCATTTAACCAACCCCAAATACCATTTTAACAATATTTTAAAAAAATTTCAAGACAACATTAACAACTTTTACAATTCTGAACCAATTGATCCCAAACTTTCCCAAATGGGTCCAAATGGACAATAATGGCTCAAAATATCTTTATTAATATGAAAAAACAAAAAATGAAACAAAAACCTAACTTTGATGATGTTGACCATGAAGGTGCTCCTACAACATACTCCTGTGGAAAACAAAGCTCAAGTCCCACTTAAGGACAGCTCTACAACTATGTAGCCATGCTTTACAATGTCATCTTCAGTAATCCAAGAAGCATATTCCATAGGAAGACCTATGATGCAGGAGCATCCTAGGATTCTTGGTAATCATGTATCAAACAAAAATATGGTTTCTTTTAGATTATGGTAGCTTTGAGGAGTCCTTGGTTGAGTACTCGATTGCTTGGTTTCCTGTTGATCAGTGGTGGGTCGACTCAGTGACTAAGCTCGATGGTGTTTCTTGGTACTTAGTTACTATTGGTGACTTGGTGCTTTATTCTTTCTACTCGGTTGTTTCTCTGAGTAGGTCTAGTTGGCTTGGTGTTTCATTGTCAACTGGTCTTTGTTGCTCAATCGTCTTCTCAATGACTAGGTTTTGGTTTGTTAAATCTTGAGGCTTACCTTGTGTATTTAATTTGGGTCGCAACATTTAATTTGGATCTCTCATTAGGGATTGTGTGGACCTAAAACTGGGTCGTTGGAATCTCTTATGTTATATTTTGTGTCTGACCTATTGGTTTCCTCTTGTATTTAAGTTGTGTTATGTTCTTATCTTAGGGGGATATTTGGGGGATTAGATATCAGATTCAAGATAGGATCTAAGTGTTGGATCTAAGAAATTGGTTGAGTTGTATGTCTTTGAAGAAGGTAAATGGTCTTATGTTTGCTAAGATATGTGATAGATCTTAGAGTTATATCTTTGTAATTGGTCATAATCAAGAAGTTTTTATAGCCCGACATGTTGAATGTAATTTTTGTTTTATGGAAATAGATCTCATATGTTGATTATATTTTTGTGTTATTAGTTGTTTTCATTGTTGTTGTTAATTGCTGCAAGTTGGGACAGTCCATTCTTGGACCCTCTGAGCTTGACTGCATCAGATGGTATGAGAGATAAGTTTCAATCGCTGGAGGAGGAGCTAGGTTTTCGATCATAGGAGATTGGTGGATTGAAGATGCATCCAAAGAAGAACCACGAGATCACAGAAGAAGAACCTAAAGTGGAGTTTAATCTTGAATATTTCAAAGCTTTGGAGAAGCAGGTGCAAGATCTGCAAGAGGAGTTACAAAGAAAGAATGCATCTAAAGAACACCAAGATCATGGTGAAGAATCTGAAGAAGAATATCATTTTGAAGAAGTTGTAGAAGATTTCATAGATTTAGAGGAGGCTAGATTTCTGAGATTTGTATCTAAAATTGAGACAAGACCTAAGGTCAAAGTTTCTACATTTGTTGGAAGCCTTCGGCTAGAAGATTTGATCGATTAAATTAATGAGATGGATGAATACTTTGAGTATGAAGAAGTAGAAGATCCTGATAGAGTTCAGTTTGCAAAGATAAAGCTAAAATTTCATGCAAACATATGGTGGAGATAAGGTCAGTTGGAAAGAATTCAAAGAGGTAAAGACAAGATCATCAAATGGAACAGAATGGTTAAAAAGTTAAAGAAGCAATTCATTCAGGTGGATTATGAATTGGAGATGTTTAACCATATGCAAGGTTTGAGGTAAGAAAACAAATTAGTGCAAGAGTATACCAAGGAGTTTTCCAGAATCCTAATTAGGACTGGTCATTCAGAAGCTGATAAAGAAAAGGTTGCTAGGTATATCTTTGGATTGAAACTTAGTATACAAGAAGAGTTACTTATTGTACGGATGAAAACAATACAAGATGCTTATCACATGGCATTGAATATTGAGAAGAAGCTAAAGAAGAATTTTGAAGGTAGACAGAATAACAGAAGCCGAGGTGGTAAGACTAATGACACAACTGTTGAGAGTAAGGTGGTGGAGAATCCTAAATAGGCCGAGGTAGGATCTAGCAGCAGTCAAACCACTAAGGATTACAATCATGGGTCGGGAAGAAGAGGAAGAAGTGATTTCATCAGTACTTGTTTTCAGTGTGGTGAAAAGAGGCATAGATATTATTCATGTCCTCAAAAGAGATATAACCTGGCTACTGAGGAGAGTCAAGTGAATATTGCAGAAGAAGGTGAAGTTATGATTACCAGGAGATTAGTTGCATGTATTATTTAATCAGTGCTAAGAAGAAATTTGTTCAGAACTAGATGTAAGTGCAAGGATAAGGTATGTAATGTCATAATTGATGTCTAATGCTATTCTAGAGCTAGTCCATACTGACTTATGTGGACCAATGAGAATAAAGAGCTACTATGTTGATAAATATTTCATTCTATTTGTTAATGATTACTCTAGAATGGTGACTATTATGTTCTTAAAAGAGAAATCAGAAGCATTTAATATGTTTAAATGGTATAAATCTATAGTTGAAAAACAAAGTGGAAAGGAAATAAAATGTCTAAGGTCACATAGAGGAGGAGAATTTATTTCTGATGAATTCACTTACTTTTGTACTGAGCATGGAATTAAAAGTCAAGTTTTTGCACCTAGAACACCATAGCAAAATGGGATTACTGAAAGGAGGAACATATCCAATTTTGATTGTGCTGGAACACTAATGATTGAAAAAGGCATCACACAAACATTGTGGAGAGAAGCTGTAAGTATTATTGTCTATATATTAAACCGAGTTCAATTGAAGAAAGACACCAATAAGACACCTTATGAGCTATGGTATGGATACACACCTAATGTAAGTTACTTTAGAATTTTTGGAAGTCAATGTTATATTTTGAAAGATGGTAGAAATGGAAATCTTGACTCCAAAAGTGATGAAGGAATCTTTCTAGGTTATTCTACTAAAAACAAAGCTTATAAATGTCTTAACAAATCTTCTAAAAAAATCATTGAAAGTGCAAATGTCAAAATTGATGAATTTTCTGAGAAAAATGACGAGGAAATCATAAAGGAACCGAAAGACTACAATAGATTTGTCTACATAGAAGAACCTGACACCTTTCCCAAGAAACAGTATATCGCTACTGAGCATGAGAACAATGCACCCAAGCAACAAGCTGCACACACCAAAAATCAAGAAAATGATTAGAATGTTGACCCGAGTGATGACGACCACAATGAAGATCAAAATGATGATCGTAATGATGAACAAAGATCTAAATCGATACTTGTCAAGTATGTCAAAAGAAACCATCCACAAGACCAGATCATAGGAGACAAAAGAGATGGAATGAGAACAAGAAGTAAGTCACTAAACACTAGATGTTTGATTTGTGATTTTGATCCTAAATCTATTAATGCTGCACTTGAGAATCAAGAATGGGTTAGTGTTATGAATTAAGAAATTGAGCAGATTGAAAATAACAATACATGGAAATTAGTACCTAGACCGAGTGACAAAAATGGCATTGGTACCAAATGGATATTTAGAAACAAACTGAATGATAATGGAGAAGTCACAAGGAACAAAGCAAGATTAGTATGCAAAGGGTATGCACAAGAAGAAGGTATTGACTATGGAGAAACCTTTGCACCCGTTGCTAGGCTAGAAGGAGTAATAATTCTACTTTCTTATGTTGCTTTCAAAGGATTCAAGGTATACCAAATGGATGTAAAATATGCATTTCTAAATGGGATACTAGAAGAAGAGGTATACATTGAACAACTTGAAGGGTTTATTGATCCTAACAAGAGGAACGTGGTATGTAGACTACGCAAAGCCTTGTATGGGTTGAAACAAGCACCAAGAGCATGGTATGAAAGACTTCACTCTTATCTCATTAGTATTGGATTCATAAGAACAAGTGATAACAGTAATCTGTATTTAAAAGAAGATACTGATGATAACATTCTGATTGTTGAGATATTTGTTGGTGATATCATATTTGGAGGTAATGATATGTTATGCAAATCATTTTCTGATGAAATGAGAAAAGAGTTTGAGATGTCAATGTTTGGGGAGATCAAATTTTTTCTTGGTCTACAGATTCTACAACAGGATGCAGGCATCTACATCACACAATCCAAATACATCAAAGAAGTTCTCAAGATATTCAAGATGGAGGAATCCAAACCAGTTGGAACACTGATGGAAACCGGATGCAAATTGACAAAGGAAGATAAATCAACAGAGGTAAATCAAACCTTATATAGATCTATTATTGGCAAACTCATGTGTGTTGTACATACTAGACCAGATATATCACATGCAGTTGGAATAGTTGCAAGATTCTTTGCCAATCCCAAGGAATCACACATGAATGATGTCAAAAGAGTTCTAAGATATCTAAAGAATATCAAAGACTATAGTCTGTGGTATAATAAAGTAGACAAATTTGAGCTTCAAGTCTATACAGATGTTGATTGGGCTAGAAACATAGATGATAGAAAGAGCACAATAAGAGGAGAATTCTTCATGGGTGATAGACTTGTCACATGGATAAGTAAGAAGCAAGGATGTATCTCTCAATCTACTATAGAAGAAGAATATGTGGTTGTTGCTACAAATTTCTCTAACATTACATGGATCAAGCGATTGCCGAAAGGTATGAATATGGAAATCCTTGATCCAGTGATTATCCATTGTGATAATACAAGTGCTATAAACATCTCAAAGAACCATGTTATGCATGCTAAGACAAAGCACATATCTATTAAGTATCATTACTTGAGGGAACAAGTACAAGAGAAAGAGGTGATACTAGAATATGTGTAATCAAAAGAATAATTAGAAGACATATTCACAAAGCCATTTCCAAAAGATACATTTGAGTACCTGAGGAATAGACTAGGGGTCCGACCCTTGTCTACTAGTCACTAAGGTGACTAGGAGGTTGCATCAGCCTACACATTATTAGAAGATCAATCATGTTGATGCAAGTTAGAAATGGACTGCAATGATATATCAGTCCACAGAAAGGTACTTATTTGCACCAAACACTAGAGTTATTGTATTGTTGATGGAGAGGAAATTCAAGGAATATATTAGAGAGAGAGATATTATATGTTTGGCATTTTTGTCAAAGGGAGAGAATATATCCATATGAAATATCTATCATGATCATCCAAAGGGAGAGAAAAGAAATATCCATCAAGGAGACAATTGGACAAAAGTTAACATTGCATATCTATCCAAAAAAGGGAGAATATATTCTACAACAAAGGACGAGACTGAAGTAGAAGAAAAAATTGCTACATCTATCTAGTGAAGGGAATGATGAATGAAGAAAGACACTCTACAAGAATCAAAACTAAGCTAGAAGATCTTACCGAGAGCCAGATATTTGAATTGGTCATAGAATAAAAAGAGTGGTAGAAATTGTGGAACTACAACTGATATATTTCATATTGCATTAGTAGTATGTTTCCATCAATGCCAAAGGGAGAGATTGATGAACTATAATTGATTGAATGTCTAAACATGACAAAGTTGATGATCATTGAGCTTCAGAAAGTTAATACAAGACATTAAAATAGTTAATGTATTGTATTGCCATTGATTTCAACTTGATATAATCTGGTTGGTCATTTACATAATGTCATAGACTTCAAAGAACCAAAGAGATAAGGGTTATGTTATCAATAATGCATAAACGTCTAGTATACACCAAGTGATAGTAAAAACTGATAGACAGTGCACACTAACAGATAGAGAACCCTGAGAAGAGTCATAGTGATACCCGAGCAAGTGATACCTGAGAAGGTACTATCAAGAAGAACTAAAGTGATACCTGAGAAGAAATGAAGGTCACAGTGTTTCCTGACGGACAAACAACACCGATGGATGGAGATGCCCGAGGACAACCAAAGTCATGATTGAGAAAACAAGGAGTTAAACACCGATCATAACTGGAGTTCAAAAATGACAAAAAACTTAGCTGGCAGGAGCTCAATATAGAGTTAACTGATTGATTGCTTAGTTTTCATCAATCAGATGAGTGAGAGATTTAAATCTATTTTTCTTCCTAGTTTTCAAGGAGAAATCTACGGGATAAAACTAAAGCAAAGATTTCAAGCAAGCATGGAGAGATTTTTGAATCATGTTAAGAACAAGAAAGACAAGGAATTAGAACAATGAAATCATGTTTGTATAAGAGACAAGTTATTCATTATGAAAACAAAGGATGTTGAATAGAATTGTGATGAAGATATAAGTCTTCATGCATATATAATCATACAGACTGTAAGACAGAGCCAAGAAATCTTTGGACACCGAGAAATAGAGAAGCAATGGAATTCACCAAGAAGAAAGAAGGGGAGAAAAGGAATTGAAGAGCATATTGATCAGAGGAGGTATTATGAACTTACAATAGATCTAAAAATCTGCAATTCAAAGTTAATGTAATAATGAACAGATCATTTACTATTTTAGTTTAACCATTGATTCAGAAAATCTCTTAACAGAGTGGGATTTAACCATCCTTAATATATTGAGATAAATCCCAAGGAGTATCAAAAGGTTTTCATGTTGATAGCATAGTGAATGCTAGGTCAAGTGATAAACTGCTATTTTTAAATCCTCTAACAAGGTTGCACTTAACAGTGTGTTTGTAACCTTTAACAGGGTTGGCTCTTCACCGAGCTCACTTCAGAAGAATGAAAATTTTGGGTTACCAGTCCCAAGTAGTTTTTCCCTTAACAAGGTTTCTACGTTAAAAATCCATGTGAAAAATGTGTATATGGTTAATTTCTTTGATGTTTTTCTTTACACATTGCTAAAACAGGATTGATCAATAAACACTAAGTTTATTTACTGTATTTCAGTAAAGGCTAAGAAGAGATAAACTGCTATTCGGTAAAGCTTAAAGAAAGGATAAATAGTACAATCACCGAGCAGTATATACATGTTATATTTACACAAGGCATACATCTTGTAGGATTGAAGACAAATATAGGTTTATATTTATGTTATAAAGTTTTGGTTGAATATTGGATTAATTTTTGAGGCCACTGATTCACCCCCCTCACCCCCCTCAATTATTTCTAACAATTGATGTATCTTGCCACTTTTCCCACATCATCTTCCACGTGGCCTACCCTTATACTCAATTTATAGAATTTCTCTATATAGGCCTTCACATCCATGTCTTTTTTCTTAAGGTTTTGAAGTTTTTGTATAACCGATTGCATAATCACCAGTTAGGAATATTCCTTTGAATTTGGAAATTATCCTATCCCAAGAGGTGGTTTTGGATTTTCCCTTCTTCCTCCTTTCATCTTCCACATAGTACCACAAAATTAAGGCACGCACCTTCAATTTTTTCTTTCCCAACTGCACTTTTGTTCCTCTGGTACATTCATACTCAAAATTGTTGTCTAGTGCTCCTATCCAATCTAGGAGTTCCTCATTGTCCAAGTTTCCTCCATGTTTCCTCCATACATTGGTAGATCCATCTTTATCTTGGGCCTTCTCCTTTGACTTACTTTAGTATATTTTCCATTTTTAAGTCATCGGGATCCCCACACATCACTTTATCATCAAATAATCAACCATCCAATTCTATGACTTCAATAATGCAAACTATATCTTCTTACTAGCCTCTTTCTATCTGATACATGAGGATATCAGACCTTTCATATCACCCTTGCACATGAAAACCTCTTCATAAACCCCTACATACTTAGGATATTAAATTACATGTAATAATAATCCATTCCACCAATTTTTAGCATTTTCTACCGTTGGAAGGAAAAAATACATATTTTTCTTCCTCATTAGTTACCCTACCTAGGGTTTATGACATTTTTGAACAATTTTGCCAAAATTCCAATATCTCCTAAAGTACTTGGTGAAAAATGATGAAACCAAGTGAAAATGAAACTATATTTACATATCTATCATTTATAATAGGTATCAAGTCTTTATTTTATTTGTACCATTTGTTGCAACAACTTGCAACTTCCAAAGAAAAATAGTCTTATAGGGTTGCCTATGGTAAAATAGTCATATCTTTCTGCAAACTCAATAAAAAAACCACCAAACCAATTGCAGATGGAAGGTAATTTATTCCTCCATCAACCACAATTGATTTTAGACTAGTACAATGTCATGTAGATCCATATAATGCAATAGAGAAGCAAAAAATGTTATGAAAATGTAAACATTTATGTGTTTTTATTACTCCAACTTCCAAAAATACAGAAACCAACACTTTGGTCATACAATGTAGGAATTTTTATGCCTATACATTCAGTTTTCATCATCTAACCAGCCCCAACTACCATTTTAACAACATTTTAAAAAGTTGACAAGAAATGCAAAAAATTGTCAAGACAACACCGAGAACTTGTTGACAACTTTTACAATTTGGAACCCATTGCTCCCAAACATTCCCAAATGGGTCAAAATGGACAATAATGTCTCAAATGGCCTTATTAATATGAAACAACACAAAAGGAAACAAAAACTCACTTTTACCATGTTGACCATGAAGGTGCTCCTGCACCAGAAATCCCACTACTTGGGCGAGGTCTAGTCTAGTACAAACCGTAGCATACATCAAACTTCCAATTGAACTTTGGTAAGGTACTCTTCTCATGTCTTCCATATTTGATGCAAATGTAGAAAAAACTATAATAAAATAAAAAACTTTGTTCTAACTATAAAAGGAACACATAATGGTCTACAATCCTAATTTGTCCTAGCCGTAACTTTTTATTCACTCTATCTCTTCTAATTTATATCCCAAGAATGTGTTTAGCTACACCAAGATATTTTATTTGAAATTTAGCGGCAAGCTAATACTTAAATTCTATAATTGTACATTTATTTTTACCAATGAATAACATATCATCAACATATAATGTAACATGTATGAAATGACCACCATCAAATTTATATTAAACACGATGATCTTATTTAGAATACTCAAATCTCAAAATCAACACATATGTATCAAATTTCTAGTACTACATCCTAGGAATTTTCTTGAGACCATAAAAAGATTTATTCAATTTACAAACTAAATTACTTTTACCTTTTACCACATAGTACTCTAGTTGTTTCATATAAGTATCCTATGTTAACCAACTAATGGTAATGATGATGAAGACTGAGTTTCAGAAGAATACAAGCAAGTAGAATAGTTAGATCAGTTGTTAGTTTGTCATTAATGTCAAACAATTGATTTATGGTTTATATTAAGATGCCATATCAAATGGGGAGGAACTTAATTAGACAGATAATAAAAATCAGATAATGATAAGTAACTATTGATATAATTGTTTCTTACTTATTATTTGATGTTGTTAAGTCGATAAAGAAGAAAGGTAAAGTCGGTAAAGGGAAAAACCTAGTTACCAAGTAGTGAAGTGTTTTTCGATCAAGTAGAGAAAAGACATTCATCGAGAAAAGTTGACAACTGAGCAAGCTTAGTTCCTGAGAAAGGTTGGTAACCGAGTGAATTCAGATACCGAGTGAAGATATTCACTGAAGTCACCGAGAAAGGAACCGATCATGAACAAAGATTGAATACAAGGAGAAAATTAATTTAATGCAAAGGCATGCAGATCAAGAAGTTTCCAAGCATGAAGATGAAGTTTGTTGCAAGATCTATAGTCATGAAAATACAAATTCAAAATTAGTGATGTATATTAAGAGGCAAAAGAAAGTTGTGATTTCCAAGCAAAAGTGCAAGTCATGAGGCACGGTTAATCACTTAACCAAGTTGCAAATATAGTAAATCGGTTCATTTCAGAAGATCATACAGCTGAGCACAATTGAGGGAAACCCTAACCAGTAGGATTAAGAGGCAAAAAAAGGCCTATATATTGATGAGTTTTTATGTTTACACAGAGTTGTTGGTGAAGTGATAAGTTGAAGATCTACCCAGCAGAGTAGTGAAAGAGTTGGATAACCAGTCAAGACGAGAGACTGATGAGTTGATAAGTGTAGGTGCTAGTAAGTTTTAGAGAGAAAACAAAGGATTTGATCAAGCAAATTATAGTTGCAGAATCATAGGTCACATTAGTACATTGTTGCTTACTAATATTTGTAATAGAAATTCTCTTAACCGAGTAGACCTAAAATATCTTTTTGTAAACCCTTGAGAAAGGTAACATTCTAGGATGAATTTTTAAGCCCTCTAACCAAGCCACTTCTAATAGGGTGAATATCTTAACAGTTCTAAGGTGAATCCCCTAATAGGGTCACATCTAACAAATGTGCATTGTAATTTTTAACAGGATTGGCTCTTAACCGAGCATACTTCAGAAGAGTAATTCTTTTTGTGGGTGACTATTCCCACAAAGTTTTTTCCCAAATTGGGTTTCCTCGTTTAACCTTGTGTTACATGTGATGCTTGATAATTGTGAATGTTATTTGTTTAAGTTATATTCTTTCATCAAGTTTGTGAAGAGTTTTCAAGTTTTGATTGTTGTTGTTGTTTGATTCACCGACCGAGATTAATAAGAGGTTTAGATTTAAATTACTAAGGCTTAATATTTTATGATTCACCCCTCTCTCTGTAGACCATCTTTATTAGGGTAGACCAACAATTTGTATCAAAGCTAATTCTCTGAGAAGATAAGTTTAAAGGTACTTTAGCTAAAGGTCCAAAGATGTATAAGAGGGAAGCACCGAATAACTTTTCTACATGGAAGAATAGAATGAAGCTTCACATATTTGGTAGTGGAGATTATGCACAAGATCATATTGACAATGAGTACTAACCTCCATTATTTGGTCCTCTAACACTTGAGAAGATAAGAGAAAGACAATAACATACACAAGTGATGATAGAGATAACTTCTACTCTCACCAACTTAGAGTTAAATGATTTAGAAGGTTGTACTACTGCTAAGCAAATGTGAGATAGGCTTACACTAGTTTTTTGCAGAGATCAACATGTTTAGAAAGCTAAGGCTGAAAGCTTAAGAGGAAAGTTTGAATCAATGAAGATGAAAGAAGGAGAAAACATTATTGTATGCAACACAAGACTAAAGGATATTTCTATCGCAATTAGGTTTTGTTGGAAACATTAATGAAGAAGATATTACAATAAAGATTCTTAGAACACTGATACATGTCTATGTCATTCGTGTGTCTATTATTCAAGAGTTGAGATACATTGCACAGATGGTTGTTACTTTGGATTCCATAATCGGTAAGCTAATTACTTTTGAGCTAAATGATTTTAATAATAGTTTACCTACTACTTCTAAGATTGAATCTGCATTCAAATAATCCTTGACTATTGGTAATTCTAGAGATTCTAGATCTAGTGATGGATATGTGAGTAGTGCTAGTGAAAGGTTTCATAGTTGTAAGAGTGAACTTGAAGACCTATATGCTGAAGATGAAAAGAATGAAGTTGAATTTGAATCATTATTGGCTAGGAGACTACCAAGGTAAAGGAAAGTACTAAGGTAAGATACCTTGAAAAAAAAAAATTCATTCAACAAGATTGGTCACATAGCTTTTAACTGTCGTGAAAATAATGAGAAGAGAGACAACAAAGACAACAATAGGACTGAGAACATATTTAGAAGATTTAGAGATTTCAAGAACAGAGGAAAGAAAGCATGTTACATTGATAAAGGAGGTTCATCTAATCATGACACAGATGAAGATGAAATAGAGGTTGTTTGTGTTGCTATTAAATATGAATCTAATGAAGAGAGGTACATTGAAGAAAAGGCCCTAATATCACAAGTAATTTAAAATGATACATGGATTATAGACAACGGTTGCTCCCACCACATGACTAGTGGCAATGACAAGTTTATTACTTTGAAAGAGCATAATGGTGGAAATGCTAGATTTGGAAATGATGCCCCATATCCTATAAAAGGAAAAGATTTTAAAATTCTATTGAACAATAATAAGTGTGATGATTTTGATTGGGTTGAAGGCTTGAAATACAATTTGTTGAGTGCAGAACAGTTAAACAATACTGGTCACCAACTAGAATTTCAAAATAAGAAGGTTAAAGTATTTGATCATATGGGAAGTTTGGTTACTATCAGACGTCTATCTAAAGGTAACTTATTCTACCTTGATACATCCATAAAGTGTTGTTTGTTTTCTAAGACTGAAGATTTATGGCTATGGCACAAAAGGCTATGTCATGTTAATTTTGACAACTTAATCAAAGTAAGTAAGAAGAATAGAGTAAGAGGTCTACCAAGTCTAGACAAGCCTGAGACTGTAATGTGTAAAGGATGTAAAGTAGGTAAGATGACTAAATCAATCTTTGCAAGAAAAACCTATACTACACAAGGTGTATTGGAATGGGTACACACTGACCTATGTGGTTCTATGAGAACACAGAGATACTATGGAGATAGATACTTCATATTGTTTGTTGATGATTATTTTAGAATGATGTCGGTCATGTTTTTAAAAGAAAAATCTGATGTATTTCAAATTTTGAATTGGTACAAGACTAGAGTTGAAAAAGAAACAGGGAGACAAATGAAATATCGAAGATCTGACAGAGGTGGAGAGTTTACATATGATGAATTTACACTCTTCTACAATGAACATGGCATAAAGAGGTAGATGTCTACACCAAGAACACTACAATAGAATGGTTTATCTGAAAGGAGAAATAGATCCATTGTGGATTGTGCAAGAACACTGATGATTGAGAATGAGATTTCTCAAACCTTCTGGAGAGAAATAGTCAGCACTACTACATATACACTTAACCAAGTCCAACTGATGAAGGGAACAAACAAAACACCTTATGAGATCTGGTATGGACACAAATTGAATGTAAGTTACTTCAAAGTATTTGGAAGTAGGCGTTATATTCTTAAAGATGCAAGTGATGGAAAGTTTGACTCTAAAGGAGATGAAGGAATATTTTTGGGATATTCTACTAAAAGTAAAGCCTACAAATATTTGAATAATAGTACTAAAAATTTGTAAAAACAGCAAATGTGAGATTAATGAATTTACAAAGAAGAATGATGGATACAACAAGAAGGAACCCGAGGATTATCAAAGATTTGTCTATGTACAAACTGATATTCCTGACACCCTACCAAAAGAACAAACTGAGGAATAAGATGAATAGAGAGAGCTTCCACCGAATGATGGAAATGAAGAGATGCCAATGACTACCGAGCCCGTATTGGAAAAGTATGTAAATAAACACCACTCACTGAGAAAAATAATTGGAGATAAGACTCCTAGAGTTCTAACAAGAAGCAAGGTAAGAGAAAACACATGTCTAATATATTAACTTGAACCAAGAAAAGTAAAAGATGCTTTATAAAGTGAATATTGGATGAAAGCAATGAAGGAAGAGATAGATCAAATTCAAAAGAATAATACATGGACTTTAGTACCGAGACCAAAAGATAAGAATGTAATCGATACTAAGTGGATTTTCAGAAATAAGTTGAATGAGAATGGTATTGTTATCAGAACTAAAGAAAGATTAGTTTGCAAGGGATATGCACAAGAAGAAGGAATTGATTATGGTGAAAATTTTGCACCTGATGCTAGATTAGAGGGAGTAAAGATTCTACTAGCATATGTGGCTTACAAGAGATTCATAGTTTATCAAATAGATGTTAAGTCTGCATTTCTCAATGGTATTCTCTAAGAGGAAGTATACATTAAACAAGCTGAAGGATTTGTTGAGAATACTAACAGAGACATGGTATGCAAATTGCACAAAGCACTGTATGGATTGAAACAAGCACCCTGAGCATGGTATGAGATATTTCATTCATATCTAATAAAAATAGGATTTCAAAGAACCAATTGTTGATCTCCAAGTTTTTTGGTCTATTAGTGTCACACACTTAGTCATAAACAAGGTAGGTTGGTTGGTCATCACTACGATTGAGCCATACCACTAAGGCTGAGACCGAGTAATAGTTACTGCAAAGAAATTCAGTGGTCATCGAGTACTCAATAGTTTCCGAGCAGAATGATTATTGAGTTGCATAGAATAGTTAGTGCTGAGTGACAACATATGGTTATGCTGAGTGAGATAGTATTGACCAAGCACCAGAGTTTACTTATGCTGAGTAAGACATTTTTTGTATATGTGTTTGGAATGGCTCAAACACCTAGGTAAACCATTTTGGCCAACTTCTGTGAATCATTTAATGATAATTAATAGATATTTAATGCATTAATTATGCATTATTTTTGTGATCATGGATCCCTATGCAAGCCATGCAAACAATAAAATTAGGGATGCCTAAGTGGAAAAATGTGATGAATATAGATCGTTGATCTTGATCTGGATATTTCATCACTGGTCTATATATGGGATGCTTCAAACCCTAATCTATGTGTGCATGTGTTTGGATGTTGATGTGAATAGTAGAGATCAGGTGTATATGCATGTCTTGCATATCTGAAGCCTTGAATAGATAGAGTGATAGAGCAGAGCATTGAAGAGAAGAACATAGATATATCATATTGAGAGATCAGTTAAGATTTGGAAAGAGGAGATTTTTTATCATCATTTGTAGTGTAGACCAAAGGATCAGGTACTGATACATTCTAGAAAGTGAATCAAGGTAAATCTCTTAACAGAGTGGTCCTAACATGCCTTTATAAATCTCTTAACTGAGTTCTTACTTAGTTGTAAGTTTTAAATCCTTTAACAAGGTAGATTGTATAAGTCTGTAAGCTCTTAACAGGGCAGACCCCTCACAGGGTAGATCATCAGAAGTGATCAAACTTTGTAGCCCTAACATGTACACTCTATTATTGTAGTAGTGAATATTTGTGGGTGTCATCCCCACCCCAGTTTTACCTTCAAGGGTTTCTGGGTTACCAAATCTTTGTGTTATGTGTTCATTATGGATATGATTAGATGTTAGATCTATCACAACATTTCAGTTTATCTTTATGAATACATGGTTGAATCAATTTTTTTTAGAAGTGTAAAAGTTTTGTATATCTGATTCACCCCCCCCCCCCCCCCCCTCTTAGTTATTGCTTTCCCATATTAGAATTCCAAAAATTGGTATTAGAGTGTTGTTCTCTTAGAATTATTCTAACCACTTGAGAGTTAAGCTCTTGGAAATGGAGGTTTATAAGTTGGGAAAGGTCATTGAGAATCATAAGATTGATATCCAACTGGCACTGCAGCAGCTTGAGATAGCAAGAGAAGAATTAAGGAAATCCTTAAAAGATAGGAAAGAATTGGCAACTCAGCTGAATGACACTTCATATAAATAACAAGACACTGAAGGTCTATTGGACAATGAAGATTCCAAATAAATTAATGCAGCAATTGCAAATCTATTAGAGAAGAACAACACACTGAAAGATCAAGTCAAAATTATTAATATAGAACAAGAAACTCAATCAATAACACTATGTGAGGTGATTGATCGGAAGAAGAAGAGAGCTAAGGAAGACAAGACAATGGCAGAAGAAGACAAGAGACAGATGGCTACAGGACTTGATGAAAGGACAAGTGATGTAACTACAAGTCTTTCTTTGTACCCTACCTTCCTCTAGAGTATCCTATTGGTAACTTCTTGACCTATTAGGGTTCTTTACTGACCCTAACCTTCCAAGGATTCTTTTCACAAGATCCTTCTCCTTTCAACTTGCATGCATCAACAAAGAAACCAAAACATACATCACCTAACCAATTAGAGCTCTTCTTTCCCCATCTTCATTAATTGATCCAACATGATCAAGAACACTTCTAAATGGAGATTTATGCTTCTAGGATGTTAATTGGATCCACTCCAATACCCCCCAAATACACTTTTCACTAGAACCCTAAATGAGTTCTAAGAAACATACCAAATACACCCAAAATAGGGCTACAAGAAATTAGGCCTAATTAGGCTATTTTTCTCAAATAACTTGAAATAACCCTTAACAAGATGGAAAAATTACCTTTGATCCTGACACCCTTTATAGAGACCTAAAATATTTTCTAGGTCTTATCCCCCTAAACTGTCCGTACAGTGGCTTCCTACAAACAAGGCTAAAATTAAGGTTTTCAATGCACACAGAGCATATCCATCAGAATCTTTTCTTTCACCATTAAGTATCCTTCACCAAACCTTCCCATTTAATTTGGGACTTCACCACACATTTTTCTACCTCTTCAGAATCCCTGATTGAAGCTATCAATTCCTTCAATCCTCCTTACACCTCTGCAATTCACTGTTATCCCTAGCCATGCAACTCTGACTTGCCTAGGGCATCACTTTAAAATTATCTTGTTTGACTTCCAAGGCCCCTCCTTCACTATACAATATTTAAAATGATTCATCTCTCTAATCCCAAAGGCCCATGAAAACTCCATGGTGGGAAGAGGATCTATGACCCCATTTACAGAAGTTGCTTAGTTCAAACTAGCGACTGGCTTAAAACAAAATAAATTTACAAACCTAAGTAAACTAACACAAAATGCTAATATAACACCACACATAATATCAAGAGCTACTCTAACTTATTCATCCATTATAGTAAGCAATCTAATCCATTAAAACACAAAATGCTCAAAAATTATTAAACTGCAACTGTTTCTTCAATTACACAGTCCGTACACAAACTTTTCAAAACTAACCAACCTCTTGAAAAGGTTGAGGGAGGTCTTGTATAGTTGACCATGAACCTATCCTGGTAGTTTCAGCCAGCTAGAAACCTCAAATTCCCGAAAATACATTATTGCAAGAAATGTTGTCAATGTTGTCAATGACAACATTGACAACTTTTACAACTTTTGTGATTCTTGCATAAAACATGATCAATCACCTCACAAACTTAATAAATTGCATATATAGGATAATTAAACATAAAATAGGTCTCTTAAACCCTTCCTTGTCCAACTTGACCCCTAAATTTATCAATTCCACTATTGCCACAACATTGGCAATATGAATACAAATGAGCAACTTTTGACATTTCTTGAAAAGAATGTTACTAAAGACCTCATAAGACCTCCATATCTAACTCAACACATCCTAGGACCCACCTAGTCCTATTATTCCACTAGTGGTGTGGATAGGACCACTACAAGCCAAAAACAACTTAGAAGCCCTAGGTTACCTTTTAGCCCTGCCTAGGTGCTCCTGCACCATACTCCCCAACAAAGGAAAGTTATGTCACTCCTGTGGACAAAATATCTTTAGAGATGCCCACCTTCATAAAATCTATAGCTGCAATCCATGTTGTTTCTGATTCATGCCTATTCTTCTATTTGATAAGGTGCTCCATGTACACTTTGTGTCTTGTGGTCTTCTTAACTCTGGAATCTAGAACCTTATCTACTTCTAACTATGGTTTGGGAGGTAGTACAGTAGGTGCAACATCACTACTAACCCCTTTACTACTTTGACCCATCTCATCTATTTTCCCTTTGAATTGGATCAAGTCTTGAACATTAAACATGGGAGATATGCTCAAATCTGAAGGTAAGTTTATTTTGTATGCATTAGCCCCATATTTGGCTATGATATTGCAAGGTCCAGCTCTCTTAATCTGAATTTTAGTAGGAACACCTTTCTACAATCTATATTTGTTCAAGTGAACCATCACATAATCACCCACCTCAAATTTAATGTCCCTTCTCTTTTCATCCACTTTGGCCTTCAACTTTTGTGTATTGTCTTGTATGGTCTTCTTGACTTGATCCTAGATCTCCTTCATGGTTTGAGTGAAGTCCTCAACATGAACACTCCTATACTCCATGCCTCCAAGATTCCTAAGCTCACACACACCTCTTGGGTGCATCCCATAAACTATTTCAAATGGGCTTCTCCCTATGGTTCTATTCTTGCTGTCATTATAAACATACTCTACTTGAGGAATGATAACATCCCATGCCTAACCATACTCTTTATTTAGGTACCTCAATAGGTTACCCAAAACTATGTTGACCACCTCATTTTGGCCATCTGTTTGAGGATGGTAGGCTGAACCAAATGAGAGATTAGTACCCAATCTATTCCACAAGGTCTTCCAAAAATGGCTCATGAATTTCACATCCCTATCTGATACTATACTTAGTGGAAACCCATGAATTCACACAATATCCTTAAAAAAAATTAAGCTATATGACTAGCATCATGTATAGTCTTGCAAGGTATGAAATGGCTCATTTTACTAAATCTGTCAACCACAACATAAATACTATCATATCCCTATTTTGTCTTAGGTAGACCCACTATAAAGTCCATGTTCACACACTCCCATGGCCTATTAGGGACTGGTAAGGGTTAGTATAACCTTGCATTACTCATTCCTCCATTGGCTTTCATGCACACTACACACTGCTCAACATACCTAGTCACATCCCTTATCAACTTTGGCCAATGGTAGAACCTTTGCACAAGCTCCAAGGTTTTGTTCATACCATAGTGACCACTCAAACATCCATTATTTTCTCCTATATGTGTTTCTCCCTCATGGAACCTCTTGGCACACACAACTGATTACCCCTAAATAACAATCCATTTTGTAAAGTAAAATCAGAAAAATTTCTGTGGAAATGATTCTAAAATTCAGTATACACCTTGTAGGCTTCACCAAAGTCTTCATCTTCCTTGTAGAGATCTCCAAAAATATCAATTCCAATGTTATTCAACTCAACCTCTTGGACTGTCAACAATAGCCTAATTAGTGCATCTGCAACCTTGTTTAATTGCCCTTTATTGTGCTTAATTATAAAGGTAAAAGCTTGTAAGTAATCCATCCATTTTAGATGCCTATTGCTTAGTTTCTCCTGAGTATTGATGTAACTAAGGGTTTGGTTATTAGTAAACACAACAAACTCTTTGGGTAATAGGTAATGCCTCCACTTCCTAAGGGACTGAACTAAGGCATACAATTCCAAGTCATAATAAGAATATTCCTTCTTGGCTTCATTTATTTTTTCACTGAAGAAGGCTACTGGCCTACCTTCTTGATTCAATACACCCCTACTACCATCCCACTTGCATCACACTCAATAGTAAATAGTTTCTCAAAACTAGGAAATTATAGGATAGGTTAAGTGGCTACTTGTTTCTTCAACATCTCAAAGGCTTTCCCTACTTCTAAGGTCCACCTAAACTTAGCTTTGACCCCACCCTTAATGGTATCTAATAAAGGTGCACAAATACCACTAAAGTTCCTAATGAATTTCCTATAAAATTGGGATAAACCATGGAAACTTCTTACCTCAGTTGCTATGGTAGGTGGTGGCCAGTTGCGTATAGCTACAACTTTGTCTTGATCCATCTTCAAGGACCCCTTGGACACTAAAAATCTCAAGTACACTAATTCTTGCTTGAAGAACTCACATTTCTCAAGGTTTATAGCCAGCTTCTCTTCATGTAACCTCTACAATATAGTCTCCACATGCTTGATATGCTCCTCCCTTGTCTTTCTAAATATCAGTATATCATCAAGTTATACCACTACAAACTTCCCTATGTAGTCCTTGAGCACTTCATTCATGAGCCTCATGAATGTGCTTGGAGAATTGTGAGACCAAATGGAATTACAATCCATTCATATAATCCATCTATGGCCTTGAATATTGTTTCCCATTCATCCCCTTCCTTCACCCTAATTTTGTGATAACTAATTTTCAAATCCAACTTGGTTAAGTACATTTCCCCTCCAAGGCAATCCATGAGATCCTCAATCCTAGGTATAGGGAACCTATACCTTATTGTAATTCTATTTATAGCCCTTGAATCTATGCATAGTCTCTATTTTCCTCCCTTCTTGGATGCCAACACAACTAGGACTGCACATGGGCTTATACTCTTCTTGATCAAGCCTTGATCCAAGATTTCTTGTACTTGTCTTGCCACTTCCAAATTATGATCAAGAGTAAGCTTATAAGCTGCCTTATTAGGCAAAGATGCACCAGGGACAAAGTCTATCTGATGGATTATCACCCTTCTAGGAGGTAAGGTTGCAGGAGTTCCATCACTTACTATATCTTTATACTTCTCAAGCAATTCTTGTATCTCTAATGGTAATGGCTCCTTGATAGGCTTCACTTCCTCCTTAGGTTTAAGAACAATAGCATATCCTTCATTCTCTTCATCCTTAAGATCTTTCACAAACTCATTTCCACTACACAACATGATGTTAGGAGTATTAGGTTGTGGCTCATCTTCTTCTAACAGAGAGTGAATCTTGAAAGTTTTGCCTCCTTTCTTGAATGTGATGGAATTCTCCTTCCCATCATATACTTCCCCATTGTCAAATTTTCAAGGTCTTCCTTGTAGAAAATGACAAGAATACATGGGTAGGATGTCACACAATATTTTTTCCTTATACCCTTCTATAGATAATTCAACCCATGTCTGCTCATTCACCAATACACTTTGGCCTTTGTTTAACCAAGTCACCTTATAGGGATTTACATGGGGTACTTTGGTCAACTTGAGTTTGTTGACTACCTCATCTGAGATAATATTTTCTATGGAACCAGAGTCCACTATCACCTTACAAACTTTTCCAAGGATCTTGCATCTTATCCTAAATAAATCCCTCTTATGCTTGGGTTCATCCTTAAGTGGTTGTCTTATCAACACCCTCCTAAACATTAGGTTTTCACCCATCTCTGAGTATAGATGATCAATCTCAGGTGCCTTGACACTTGAAGTGTCCTTATGAGCATAGGCCACTCTTTTATCATGATTTGAAGTAGTAGGCTTGTCAGGACATCTATATGTTGGGTGGCCTAATTAACCATAGTTGTAACACTTCATACTTGAAAAGTATGAGTTAATTCTACCTCCTCTTCCTCTACTAGGTCCTCCTTGACTACCTCTACCTCTGTTATAGCCCCCTCTTGGATTGTTTTTAGTACTATACTCTATCAGTTTGGTTTCACCTTGTGTCCTTTTCTCATTGCATCTACCTTGATAACCTCCTCTTTGACCCTATTGGTCTCTTCCTCTACCTCTGTTGTTTTTCAAGTTAGAGTCACCTTTCTTCCTATTCTTTTCCTCCACCCTTAGGATTAATTGATGGCACCTCTGAACCATGGTTGGTGTCCACAAACTGATCTCCTCTTGGATGCTCCATTTCAATCCACCCAAGTACCTTTCTACCTTAATTGACTCTTCTTCTTGCTGCTTGGATCTAAGACACAATCTCTAAAATTCTTGTATATAAGAGGCCACATCCAAGTCTTTTTTCTTCAAATTCTATAATTTCCTATGAAGTTGGATCTCATAGTCCTCTGGTAGATAATTCTCCTTTAGCTTAGTCACCATTGCATTCCAATTGGATATGGGTTTCTTACCCATTCTAACCCTCTCATCTTGAAGGTATTTCCACCATGTTAGGGCTGACCCTCTGAGTTTTGACTTGGCCACCTTAAGCTTTTGTGCCTCAGTCACACCTTCACACTCAAAATGGTTCTCCATTCCTTTAACCCAATCCATCACTGCCTCAATGTCCATCTTCCCACTAAACAGGGGTATCCCTTCTAATTTTTTTCCACCTAGTTCTTTGATGGCCTTCAAGAATGGCTCTTCATTCAATGGAGGTTCTAGTTCAGGGATCATGTCCTCCTTAGTAATCTTTTTACCCCTATCACTACTTTCAACTTATTTGTTCCTAGATGCTACATTAGAAACTTATTCTAGCCTTATCTTCATTCCTTCTAAGGCTTCCTCAATGATTTTGTTCTTCTCCTTTTTCTCATCCACTTCTTTAGCTAGCTCTACATTTTTCACCATGCTTGACTCTCTTACTGATTCACCAGTAGCTGTAGACATACACTATCTTCCCCAAATCTTTAACTTGCTCTGATACTAATCTGATGTAACTACAAGTCTTTCTCTATACCCTACCTTCCTCTAGAGTATCCTATTGGTCACTTCTTTACCTATTAGGTTTCTTGACTGACCCTAACCTTCCAAGGATTCTTTCCACAAGATCCTTCTCCTTTCAACTTTCATACATCAACAAAGAACCCAAAACATACATCACCTAACCCATTGGAGCTCTTCTTGCCCCATCTTTATTAATTGATCCAACATGATAAAGAGAACTTCTACATGGAGAGGTAGGCTTATATTATTTTAATTGGATCCACTCCAATACCCCCAAACACACTTTTCACTAGAACCCTAAACAATTTCCAAGAAACATACCAAATACACCCAAAATAGGGCTACAAACAATTAGGCCTAATTAGGCTCTTTTTATCAAATAACTTAAAATAACCCTTAACAAGATGGAAAACTGACCTTTGATCCTGACACCCTTTATAGATACCTAAAGTATTTTCTAGGTCTTGTCCCCCCATACTATCTCTACAGTGGCTTCCTACAAACAAGGCTAAAATTAAGGGTTTAAATGCACACGGAGCATATCCATCAGAATCTTTGTTTTCACCATTAAGGATCCTTCACCAAAAATTCCCATTGATTTTGGGACTTCAAAACACATGTTTCTACCTCCCCACAATCCCCGATTAAAGCTATCAATGCCTTCAATCCTCCTTATCACCTCTACAATTCACTGTGATCCCTAGCCATGCAACTCTGGCTCGCGTAGGGAATCACTTTAAAATTAGCTTGCTTGACTTCCAAGGCCCCTCCTTCACTATAAAATATGTGCAAGGAGGCATCTCCCTAATCCCAAAGGCCCATGCAAACTCCACGGTGGGAAGAGGATCTATGACCCCATTTACAGAAGTTGCTTGGTTCAGACCAGCGACTAGCTTAAAAAAAAAATTAAAAAATCTAACTAATCTCACAAAAAATGCTAATCTAACACCACACTAAATCTCAAAAGGAACTACTCTAACTTATTCATCCATTACAGTAATAAATCTAATCCATTAAAACACAAAATGCTCAAAAATTGTTAAACTGCAACTATTTATTCAATTACACAGTCCGTACACAAACTTTGCCAAATTAAACAATCTCTTGCCAATGTCAAGGGAGGTCTTATATAGTTGACCATGACCCTATCCCAATGGTTTCATCCAGTTAGAAACCTCAAATTCCTGAAAAGACATTATTGCAATAAATGTTGTCAATGTTGTCAATGACAACATTGACAACTTTTACAACTTTTGTGATTCTTGCATAAAACATGGTCAATCACCTCACAAACTTAACCAATTGCATATCTAGGATAAGTAAACATAAAATAGGTCTCCTAAACCCTTCCTTGTCCAACTTGACCCCTAAATGTATCAATTCCACTATTTCCACAACATTGGCAATATGAATACAAATGAGAAACTTTGGACATTGCTTGAAAAGAAAGTTAGTAAAAAACTAATAAGACCTCCTTATCTAACTCAACACATCCTAGGACCCACCTAGTCCTATTATTCCACTAGTGGTGTGGCTAGGACCACTACAAGACAAAAACAACTTAGAAGCCCTAGGTTACCTTTTAGCCCTACCTAGGTGCTCTTGCACTAATAAGTGATGTGTAGAAGATCACAAACAGTCAGTTGGACATGGTCAACCAACTGTTATTTGAAAATCAAGAGATAAATAGAAAAGACATTGAAATTACATATCTGAGATGTGAGAACACTCAATTGAAAAATGAGTTGAGATCTCATTGAGGGAATAACATACCTAATGAAGCCTTGAGATACTTTGAGGAACTGATGACATCACTAAGAAGGAATAATGACACCTATGGACTTGGACATACCAAGCACCAGTCTTTCGCTGAAGAATGATAATCATCAAAGAGTGGAGAACTGAGAAATGAAAATTTGAAGAACAACAAACCTACATGTCATCATTGTGGGAAATCAGGTCACATAGCAAACATTTTCTAAAGCAAGAGTGGTAAGCCCAATCCTCAACCTAAATTTAATGGATATTCCTTTAAAGATAAAAAGTATGGACATCAGGCACATGAATGCAGGTCAAAGACTAGAAATACACCTACTTTACCTAGATTCCAAGGACATAGCTACAATTGCCATAATTTTGGTCATAGAACCCAAGATTGCAGATCTAATGAAAAATCCAAATGGACATCCAAGAAAAAAGGCAATGCACTAAGGAAAGGTAACATTTTCAATTGGGATTACAATACAAGACAGAGTTGTGATTATTTTGGTGAATATGGTCATGTTGCATAAAATTGTATAATGACACACTTTAGAGGTAAATCCAAGAGTTGGATGAATGGAAGTTTGGTTTTTTATAGTTGTCACAAGATCAATCATACTAAGAGAGACTACAAAACCAGAGCCCAACACCTATTTTTGAGAAGATAAAGAATCAAATGAATCTAGCATGGAGAAAGAAAGAAGAATCGAGTAGTAGTGGATCTAGTGAAGCCGAGATCACCCAATCCAATGGATCAGGTGATCACACTATTTCCAATCAAAGAAAAAGGTATGTAAGGAACCATTTTCTTAAATGCTATATTTTACACCAGTTCCTAATATAAGTTGTAATAAAGTCCATATCTACATAAGATAAGATGCATAAGGAAAGATCTGAGACAAGAACCAAGCAAAGAATTGATATGCATAATTGATGTCAAGCATTAGTATTAGTATATGTCAAGAACCCATATCAACCGAGCTGATATGTTGACCAAGTGTCAGTAGTGACCAAGTCACTATTATGACCGAGTAATGGTATGAGATAACTAAGCCATTTATTCAAGGATCGAGGACAGCTGTTATCCACCTACCACTACACGAAGCATTTATTGAAGACCTAATTTGACTGTTTGAGGGTATATAATGGATTTAGCCATTCATTTTTCATTTCACATAGTGATTAGAGTTTGCAGAGCATTTCTAACATGATTCAAGAGCAACTTGAGTGAATTTTGTAAAGATTCCACCTGTGTATCATCGACAAGTATTGAGTAAGGTTGAAGACCCATTATTTCTGAGTTACCCAAAATCTATTTCATGAACCCTAATTTGTAGAAATGGAAGCCAGTTCATCTTTTTATGTGAAGAGCTAAGATAAGGGAATGATGAATGTTCAATTTGTTATGAACGAATCTTGTGCACTGCCCAATTTCTGAGTTGTTCCTAAGACTACGGTGAAGGGAGATCTTACGGGAGCCCTGTCATTGATCCCGCCTAAAGTTATTATGATCCATGATGTGAGAGCATGTTACATGTGTAAAATCAGAGAAGTTGGAGATTTTGATTTGAGGGACACCTACAATAAACTATGTAAAAAAGGAGCTTTGAAGGATGATCATCACCACTTTTCTGACAAAGGGTTAGTCTGTGCCCTAGACTTCCCACGTGACTTCAAAGTCAAATGGATCTGGATAGTACTAAGAAGAATACATGATATGATTCTATGGATGGAGAATGGACCAGTAAACATCACTAAAGATATCATCCACTGAGTTACTGGTTACCCTATTGTGCAAGGGAAATGAACTATGTGTTGTCAGAAAAAGGAAGACATTGAGAAGGTCACTTTAGCCGAGTGGAACAAGAGAGGAATGACAATTTCAACAATCAAAAATCCTGAATTAAATTCAGAGTTAGAGTGATTGCACACAAGTTTTATCAATAGAGAAGATTGGATAGTGTCCCATATGGTTCGGTTGATCAGGCATGGAATATAGTGAAAAGGGATCATACTTGTGATCTTTCCAAGCTACAGATGATTCAACTTGCTGAGAACCTATCAAAAATTATGAAGGCAAAGAATTCTATGTTTAAGTTCTGATCCTTACTAGTTTGTATATTTTTCTATGTTCATAATACTTTTCCTACCATAGGAGATGTAGTATGGAGTCAGGACCGATCGGTAACAGTATAGATTAATGAGTTTTTACAGTAGTTAGGAGATAATGTTGACAATGTCATGGGTAATTACTTTGTTGAGTTTAAGAAAAATATGGGACTAAGGAGCAGAATCCCTGCATCACTAGTAGAGAAGAATTATGATGATGTTTTCTTTCTAGTTGATACTAATTACACTTATCTACAAGCTATAGTACTGAGGGTAGCATGGCTAAGGCCATTACCTTATGAAGTTAATATAGATGAGACATCTGCAGTAATCATAGTTGTACTAGTAGAGGAATTTGATAAAAAGGATAAGAGATTTGGGAAATATGAAGAAGAAAAATCAAAGATAACTACGAATTTGAAGGTTGCAAAAAAGGAAAGGAAGAGAAAGAAAGTAGTGAAAAATATTGAGAAGACGTTAGGAAAAGAAGAGGAGGAAGATGTACCAGTATAGATCACACAAGATCAAGGTGAGGACCAATCTAGTGACTCTGAAGAAATTGAAGATTAAGATGTGGAAGTGAACAAGAAGGGTAAGAAAGTAATGATTTCTGAGACAACCAAGAAGAGGAGTTCACAGCAGAAATGTACTCCTCCTACCACATCTAGAACAAGAACCAGGGCATCTACAATTACAATATCCATTGAGCCACAAAATAAAATGTTACTAAAGAATGTTGAAGGGGAGAGATCAGGGAAAAAGAAACAAGTTTAAATTGAAGCTGAGTCGATCCACCCTAAGAGGAATCCAAGAAGGAAATACATTATGGGAAAAGATGAAGAAGATGAAGAATTGAAAGAAATAGAGGACATCAGGAAATTCAAAGTTGCTACATACAAACATCCTACTAATGTTGATGAGATTTGTCACAACATCAAGAGTTCAGCAGGTTTTTCTGGATTCAAGTTATTAAATTTGAAAAGTTAAGTAAAATTGATAAGGCAAAGATAGAAGAAGAAATGATGGATATTCTAGTATCATACAAAATGACACCATTAGAGATTGGGAATCTAGTCCATGATGAACTAGAAATTAATATTGATGAGAGATGGTATCATGTCATTATGATAGAAAGGAAAATCAGAGAAAGAGCATTAGCTCAAATTATGCCTGAGTTGAAAAAGAAGAAGAGAGCTAAATTCATGGACCAATATAGGAATAGATTCGTTCCTAAATTGAGAGATTATTCTATACTGAAAAATGATGTTGAAGGAGTTGTACAGCAGAGAAAAATAATATGGAATATTATTTTTAGATTGATAGAGGACAAGAACAAAGATGAAGGCACATCAAAACAAGTTGAGCTTGACAACAAAGAAGATATTGATGAGCCTGATAATGTTGAGGATGAAATGAATGATAATGTTGAGGATGAAATGAATGATAATGTTGAGGATGAAATAAATGATAATGTTCAGGATGAGATGAAGGATAAGGTTGAGGATGAACAAATTGAGGATTTAACAACTAATGAGGTTACACAAGGTTTGAATGCCGAGGAACAGGGTAAAGAAATAGTTGCAATTCTAGATTCACCTGCAGAGGAAAACCTTGAAGTCAATGAAGAAGGAGATAAGAGAAAAGAATATCAAGAAGATAATTCTGCATCATATATCTCTAAATCACATGAAGGAGATAGAGAGGAGACTAAGACTCTTGAGACCGAGAAGAAATAGGAACCTAAGGAGCAAGAGGCCATTCAAGCATTAGTACATTTACCTAATGTCATACCTAGTGTACATACTGAGATCAAGAGTGTTGATACACCTAGACAATAGATAATTATTACTCAGGAGGAGTTAGATCCAATCAATGGTGATACCAATATCTTGAAAGCTGAACAGAAACCGAGTAGCAGCTCACCAGAGACCAAGAAGAAAAAGTCACATGAGAAGAAAAAGGACAAGTCTCTGAGCACTGAAGTGACACTTGATGAAGTTATAGTGATTCCAAAATGGGATACTGATAACTTATCTTATGAGAAAATGATAATATTGTAGGATTTATTGAACAAAAAGAGAAAGCAAGAGGAATTGAAAAGGGAACATCAACAGAAGCATGTACTACATGAGATAAAATATATCTTTGTCGATGCATTTGAGTTTCAAGACCTAAATGAGAAGGCACCTATATTAGAACAATTGGTTCATATTGTTCAAAAGTTGAACAATGATGATATCAATGCAAATGAGAAACTCATGCAATGGTCTGAGAGAAAGTTTGAGACCAAAGTACTTGAGAAAGTTGTAGCAAAGCTTACTAAGAAGCAGGTTTCACTTTCTGATCTGGTAAGAAACCTAGAAGAAGTTATAGAAAATGTTCTCTCTTTGTACAGACAACTTTGTGATACAAAATTATTTACAAAGGAGAATTAAAATCTTATTAAGAAGCTACAATTAGATTTGAAGTCAGCATGACATTCACTGAGCATGGATGCAAGCTCCAGCTCTATTCATTTTAATAGGTTGACACATGCCCAAGGGAGATTAGCCAAGCTCATGGCTAATGATGGTAGAATAAGGGAAAATTTGATTTCTATTCAGACTATGTTGATACCTCATTTGGAGGTCATGCAAAAAGAGGTGAAAGCGGTAAAGGAATTAGCATAGAAAGATCCACCTATGAATATTGTAGAGAGTTTGATTGATTTAGCTGTCAAGCTAGAAATCAAGTTCCAAGTTTTGGAATCTATCAGAACAATTTGGGATAATGCATTGGCAATAATTCTACAAATTCATAAACCATTTTTGGACAAGTATGGTCTGACCCATACAACCCCAACAGACAAGAGTGACAAAAACAAGGGGGAAATGTAATTAGATACAAACAAGGGGGAAATGCAACGAATTCCATCAAAGGGAAAATAGGGGAAAAATAAGTTATAAGGTATAATATTTGTTTGGAAATATGTACGTATATTGTATATGTAGTGAAATATTTATTTAGACCAAGTCAAAATCCTAGGGGGAGCTCTAAATCTATTTGAGTACTATTTTTGTAAAGGACTGAAGAGTCATGACAAAGTGTTTTTTCCACTAATGTCAAAGGGGGAGATTATTGATCTCCAAGTTTTGTTGTCTATTAGTATCACACGCTTAGTCATAAACAAGGTAGGTTGGTCGGTCATCACTCCAATCGAGTCATACCACTAAGGTTGAGACCGAGCAATTTAGTGGTCATCGAGTACTCAATAGTCACCAAGAAGAATGATTGTTGAGTTTCATAGAAGAGTTAATGCTGAGTGACAAAATATGGTTATGTTGAGCGAGACAATATTGACCGAGTAGTAGTTACTACCGAGAAAGTCAATGGTCGTCGAGTACTCAATAGTTGCCAAGAAGAATGATTTTCAAGTTTCATAGAAGAGTTAATGTTGAGTGACAACATATGGTTATGTTGAGCGAGACAATATTAACCAAGCACCAGATTTTACTTATGTCGAGTAAGACAACTTTTGTATATGTGTTTGGAATGGATCAAACACCTAGGTAAACCATTTTGGCCAACTTATATGAATCATTTAATGATCATTCATAGATATTTAATGCATTAATTACACATTATTTTTGTTATCATGGATCCCTATGGAAGCCATGCAACCAATCAAAATTGGGGATGCCTAAGCAGCAAAATGTGATGACTCTAGATTGTTGATCTTGATCTAGATGTTTCATCACTGATCTATATATGGGATGCTTCAAACCCTAATCTATGTGTGCATGTGTATGATGTGGATGTGAAGAGTGGAGATCAGGTATATATTCATGTCTGTCATATTTGAAGCATTGAACAGACAGAGTGACCGAGCAGAGTAGTGAAGAGCAGAACAGAGATATATCAGTTTGAGAGATCAGCTAAGAGTCAGAAAGAGGAGATTGGTTATCAGCATTTGTAGTGTATACCAAAGGATTAGGTATTGATACATTATAGCAAGTGAATCAGGGTAAATCTCTTAACAGAGTGGTCCTAACAGGCCTTTATAAATCTCTTAATTGAGTGCTTACTTAGTTGTATGTTTTAAATCCTTTAACAATGTAGATTGTATAAGTTTGTAAGCTCTTAATAGAGTAGACCCCTCATAGGGTAGATCATCAGAAGTGATCAAACTTTGTATCCCTAACATGCACACTTTATTATTGTAGTAGTGAAGATTTGTGGGTGTCATCCCCGCCCATTTTTACCTTCAAGGGTTCTGGGTTACCAAATCTTTGTGTTATGTGTTCATTATGGATATGATTAGATGTTGGGTCTATTACAACATTTCAATGTATGTTTATGAATACATGGTTGAATCATTTTTTTTATAAGTTTAATTTTTTTGTAGATCTTATTCACCCCCCCCCCCCC
>MU227340.1:3309057-3332830 GCA_018584345.1 Thuja plicata | reverse complement strand
CTCAGTTATTTCTTACCTATATTAGACTTCCAACGCTAGTGACAACAATAATGTGTATCTGAAATGTGAAAGTAATAACAAGGTTTTAATTGCTGAGATATTTGTTGATGATATTATCTTTGGAGGCAATGATACATTGTGCAAATCTTTTGTTGAGGAGATGAGAAAGGAGTTTGAAATGTATATGATTGGAGTGATTAAGTTATTTCTTGGACTTAAAACTAAATAGGTAAAGGATGGGATCTATATTACACAAGAAAAATATATTAAGGAGATCCTAAAGAATTTTGGTATGGATGACTCAAAACCAGTTGGAACACCGTTGGTCACTGACTTCAAGTTATCTAAAGAGGATGAGTCACAAGAAGTCAATGAGATACTCTACCGATCCATGACTGGTAAGTTGTAATATGTAGTGCACAGCATACCTAATCTTGCCCATGGTGTAGGAATTGTTGCAAGGTTTTATTGTGATCTGAAGGAAACACATGTCTGTAGTTAAGAGAATTTTTAGATACCTGAAAGGCACTAAAGATTTCAGCCTACTATACAATAAAGGAGGATACTTTGACTTGAAAGTCTATAATGATGTTGATTGGGGTGGAAACATTGATGATAAAAAGAGTACAAGTGTAAGAGAATTATTTTTAGGAGAAAGATTAGTTACATGGCTAAGAAAGAAAAAAAGTTGTATATCACAGTCTATTGTCAAGGCTGGGTATGTTGTTGTAGCTGTGAATTATGCAAACATTGTGTGGATGAAACAACTACTAGAAGGTATGCAAGAAGAGATCATCGAACTAGTCACTATTTATTGTGACAATACAAGTGCAATAAACATATTAAAGAATCTAGTGATGCACTCAAAGACCAAGCACATATCTATCAAGTATCACCACTTGAGAGAGAAAGTACAAGACAAGCTTGTAATTTTGGAGTACGTGAATTCAAAAGAATAGCTTGCTGAAATATTCACTGAGACACAACTGAAGGATTCTTTTGAGTATCTTAGAGGTAAATTATGGTTCCTACCCCTATCCAACATTCATTAAATTCAAGAGGCATGTTGCATCAATTCTAGAACACATTAGAATATCTAAATTTTGAGTTGATGCTAAGTGATCACACTTTAGGTGATTTCTGAAGTTGTGAAAGGAATTGTGTATGAAAAGAAGAAATCAGTACATGCAAGGTATGATTCACTACCTGAACAAGATTTTAGGAGTATGGATCTTTGGCATTGTTGTCAAAGAGGGAAAAGTATGAAATTTATGAGTATGCAATTAATGAATCCACAAGGGAGAAATAAGCACAAAGGAGAAGTAAGTACAAAGAAGAAGCAAGTGATGAATACAAGTAAGAGAGACTACATGAAAGAGGGAGAATGTAACAGAAGGAAAACATGAAGAACAAGCTAAGAGGGAGAAAATATAGTAAAGAGAGATCAAAGTAAACCATCATCAATTGATAGTGTTTCCATCAATGCCAAAGAGGGATATTATTAACCAACTGATGGTAATGATGATGAAGCCTGAGTTTTCGAAGAATACAAGCAATTAGAATGGTTAGATCAGTTGTTAGTTTGTCATTGATGTCAAGAAATTGATTTCTGGTTTATATTAAGATGCCATATCAATCAGAGAGGAACTTAATTGGGTAGATAATAAAGATTAGACAATGATAAGGAACTATTGATATAATTGTTTCTTACTTAACATTTTATATTGTTAGGTGGGTAAAGCAGAAAGGTCAAGTCAGTAAAGGGAACATCCTAGTTATCGAGCAGTGAAGTGTTTGTTGGTTGAGTAGAGCAAAGACAGTCACCTAGTCAAGTTGGCACCCAAGAAAGGTCAGTTGTCAAGAAAGTTTGGTAACTGAGTGAAGTCAGATACCGAGTGAAGATACTCATCGAAGTCACCAAGCAAGGAACCAAGCATGAACAGAGATTGAATACAAGGATCCGAATGAATTTTATGTAAAGGTATGCATATCAAGAAGCTTCCAAGCACAAAGATGAATTCTATTGCAATATCTACGGTCATGAAAAGACAAACTCAAAATCAGTGATGTAGATTAAGTGGAAAAATAAAGTTGTGAGTTCCAAGAAAAAGTGCAAGTCATGAGGCATGATTAACTGCTTAACCGAGTTGCAAATACAGTAAATCAGTTCATTTGATAAGATCAAATAGTTGAGCACAATTGAGGGAAACCCTAACCAATAGGATTAAGAGGAAAAAAAAGGCATATATATTGATGAGTCTGTATGTTTACACAGAGTTGCTAGCGAAGAGTTAAGTTGAAGAGCTACCGAGCAGAGTAGTGAAAGAGTTGGATAACCATTCAAGAGGAGAGACTGATGAGTTGATGAGTGTAGGTGCCAGTAAATTTTAGAGAGAGAAAAAGGATCTAATCAAGCAAATTATAGTTGCAGAATCATAGGTCACATTAGTACATTGTTTCTTACTAACATTTGTAACAGAAAATATCTTAACCAAGTAGACCTAACAAGTCTTTTTGTAAACCCTTGAGAAAGGTAAAATTCTAGGATGAATTTTTAAGCCCTCTAACCAAGACACTCCTAAAAGGGTGAAGATCTTAACAGGTTTAAGGTAAATCCCCTAGCAAGGTCACATCTAACAAATGTGCATTGTAGTCTTTAACAAGATTGGCTCTTAAGCGAGCATACTTCAGAAGAGTATTTCTTTATGTGGGTGACAATTCCTATAGAGTTTTTTCCCAAATTGGGTTTCCTTGTTGAATATTGTGTTACATGTGATTCTTGATAACTATGAATGTTATTTGTTTGAGTTATATGCTTTCATCAACTTTGTGAAGAGTTTTAAAGTTTTGAGTGTTGTTGTTGCTTGATTCACCAGGTTGAATCAGAGGTTTATATTTAAAGTACTAAGGCTCAATATTTTTTTATTCACCCCCCCCCTCCTCTCAGTAAACCATCTTTAGTAGTGTAAACCAACATCCTCCCCCAAATAACTAAGAAGGAAAGCATTTTTCACATCTATTTGCTCAACCTCTGAATCATAAGAAGAAACAATCAAAAGAAAAAATCTAATGGATGTCATTTTGCAAAAAGAGAGAATATGTCACCCCCATCAACACCCTCAACCTAAGAGTAACCTTTTACAACCAACCTTTATTTATACTTCTCAATGCTTTCATCTAAACCAATCTTTTCCTTGAACACCCTTTTGTAGCCAACATGTTTTTGTCCTTCAAGAAATGGTACAAGATCCCATTTATCATTCTTTTTCAAAGCTTCTATTTCTTCATCCATATAAATTTTCCAAGATTCTTCATCATTCATACCTAATGCATCTTCTAAATATCTAGGTTCATTCACGCTAGTATTCAAAGAAAAAATATATCTCTAATTATTAGGATAATACCTTTCAGGTGGTTTCTATGTCATGTAGATCTTAAAACAAGCATAGGTGGAGGTTCTTTCTCCTCTTCAAAATACTCAAAACTAGATGATCTCTCCTCAACTTCTTGTCTATCTGGGGGCCTCGATTCAACTTTCACAGGTGTAGAAGGTAGTTGAATCACATTCTTATTTTTAGCTTGTTAAGGTTGCAATGTAATGGGAGGGTTAGTTTCTCTAAAAATAACACTTCTACTATGTATCACCTTATGTGCAACAAGGTCCCAAATATTGTATCCTTTCATACAATAACTATATCTAATGAAGATACATTTCACATCCTTATCCTCTAACTTTGTTCGCTTCTCCTTTAGCACATATGCATATACCTCGAAACCAAAAATTCTAAGATGTCTCATGACTTGACGATGCCTCCATAAGAATTTATCAACAAGAGCCAATGTAGGAGACATGTTAATTAGGTAGCAATAAGTGGTAACAGATTTAGCCCAAAACCTGTGTTCTAGGTTACAACCACTTAACATACTCATAGCCTTCTCCATCAACTTCTTTTTTCATCCTTACTATAGCTCCATTTTGTTGTGGAGAATATAGATTTTTATTCTACCTATGATTGCCACAATATTTACAAAATCTATCAAGATAATTAGATAAAATTTCAATTCCATTATCAGTGCTCAAAAAAATTATTTTCCTTCTAGCCTGCAATTCAACCATTGCTTTAAATTCTTTAAATTGACTAAAAACATCATATTTACTCTTTATAAAATATACCCATGTCCTTTTTCTGTAGCCATTAATAAATCACACGTAATATGTGGATTTTCTAATGGAAGAAATATCTACAGGACCAAAGACATCAAAATGAATAAGATCCAACACACCATAATATTTATGAGAACTCAAGTAAAACTGAATGTAGTTTTGTTTTCCATAAATACAATACTTACATAAATCAAAATCAACATTGCAATCATTCAGACCTTCAACAAATCTTTTGTTTCAAGGTCATTAAACCCTTTTGTCAAATGTGGTCAAGTCTCAGGTGTCATAACATAGTATTATCTTCAAGTACTTTTTTGATTTAGAAGAAGCACCCTTGGGTGCCTAGAATCTACGACCATCTGCTAAAGGTGAAACCCTCACCCTTTCTAATGAAGTATCCACATATTCGGTCTTCACAGAAGTACTATTACACTTAGCAGTGTATCCATCTAGCTTATACAATGTGCTAATTGTGACACCTATAACAATCACCATAACACCTCTCACTATTTTGCATCCTGCTCAAAAAGACTATCTACATGCCCAAATCTATTAGTTTTGTCACAAATATTTTTTGTGTTTTATACTAGGGATATGTAGTACACCATTTATCTTTCTTTTTCTACCATCAATAAACATTATACTAACTTTTCCATGGCTAGAAATAATTGAATGAGAATTATCACTCAAGTACACTTTACCTCCATCAAACTCTTCATATTTAGAGAACCAATATTTATTAGAGGTCGTATGAAAAGATGCACCTAAGTCAAATAACCATGCATTATCACATGCACGAGTGGCCAAAGATGCAATGAATGCATCACCATCTTCCTTCTCGAACTCAAAATTATAATAAAATTTCTTCTTTTTCTTCTTTTCTTCTTTGTAATTCTTATGGATGTGTTAAGTCTTACCACAATTCAAGCAAACAAATTTTAACTTTCCAAGAACTTTGCATCTCCCCCTACATTTTGATTTATTAGCTTCTCATTCTTCTTGCCTTTTTCCTTAGGCCATCCAAAAACAACTAGGGATTCCTTGGCATTGATGGATACCTTCCTCCTCATCTCCTCGGAAAGTAAAGAACCCATCACATCTTTAGTCCTCAAAATAATAGAAGTAATGTCAATGGCCATAACGAGAGAATCCCATGAATCAAGAAAAGAACTAAGAAAGATCTGAAATTTATCCTGCCAATCCATCTTGACACCAACTGATATCAATTGATCCTTGGTCAACATATTGAATGATTCTAGTGTTAAATAGACAGAATACCAAGAGGGAGGGTGAATCAATGTTCCCTAAAAGATCATAATTTTATTCTTTATTAAATTCAATTTTGCTTAATTGCATTTGAAAGAAATGAAAGGATCATCCATAGTAACATACACAAGAGAACACAAATTGTTTTATCATGGAAACCATGTTAAGAGAAAAACCACGGAGAGGGTTAACTCTCAATATAAAATAACTAGTTATAATATATTACAAAATGCTCACTACCAAAGATCTCACTGCCCAAAAGATAAAGGCTCACTGATCAAAATAGATAAGTGAACAAAATTCATTGTTATAGTTGCATCTCACAAATGCAAGAATTTGGTTCCTTTTTGGCTCATTAAATAGACTTTGCACACTTCATCAATATTGTTGTAACTTGTATTGAATTCTTAGTCACAATCACATATCACCATATTATATCATGTAAAATCTTCACATATTCTCCATAGGAGTATATGTGTGTGTGTGTATATGTGTGTGTGTGTGTGTGTGTGTGTGTGTGTGTGTGTATAGGTCTAGTTATTTTTCAAGTCGTCCATACACACTTCAATCAATAAGTTAGCTCCAAAACATCTTACACACTTCCTCTGAAATGCCTCATACAATTTCCACATAGGTAGGTTAAGAGATTATAAGAATTAATGTTATTTGACAATAACACGCTACAGGTAAAGCTTAACCTTACCCCCAAAATTGCAAGACCAAAAACTATCACATGTTAAAAGGAGGACAAATTGATGAATTGTTTTGTTTCGAGAGAAACAAGGAAATTGGTAGACTAAACTATTGGACCTAATATATTATGTTTTTTTCATCCAAACCACATGTCAACTTGAATATAGAAACATCTAGTAATCACAAATATACTATCCAAACCACAAAACCATATCTACACTTGTGGAACAACGCAAACCCAAACATGAAGAGCAGAATTACAAAATTACCAAAGCAGGTACAACATAGTCAACAAAAGTATGTTGACATCAATGACAGATAGTATAGGCTATGCACAATATTATCCTTCTAACATTATTAGAAAAATCACCAATGAAAAAACTCCAATAATCTCACCCTTTTTCCATTGATGGAAACATGCCAAAAAGTAATTCTTCAAAATTATAGAATGCTCCCCCCTTTTTCAAATCAATCTCAAAACTAGTGTACTTTTCCAAAATTACTCTTCATATTACTCTCCCAAAATCATTACTTTCCCCTTCAACATTACTCTCCCACTTTTCCATCAAGGAAAAAGGGTATCAAAAAGATACCTTATCATAGCTCCCCCTAACACCAATAAAATAAAAGTGAAAAGAAACTCAATTACCTTTCTAAGGGAATATGTCCTTGTACTACTCCTTAAGTTCTTGAAGAATGGAATTCCAAGAATTGATAGAAAATAAAAGCATTGGTTGCTAAGTATTGTACTACACAAGCATTCCAAAAAGATCCACCAAGTTATCTAACACCATCAGACTCAGCTCGTCTCTTTTTGCATCATCTATAAGTTTGGTAAAATGATCCATTATTGCTTCAAATATCTCCTTGACTATCCAAAACTATTTGACAAAATCATCTCTCTATCTCTGCACTAAAGTCAGTTCTGATTGCAATGTCTTAATCTTCTTCCTTTTAATATCATCCTTATCTTTGAATATATCAAATTTATGAGCCTATTTGTTCACTCTCTCTCAATGGAATCAATCTTTTCTTTGTGATTATCAATGGAATCAGGCCATCTAAGATAATACTTATACATATAGGCAACGATATCAACACACTTCCTCATATATTTTATGCAATCAATAAGTTTCTTTTGAGCGAAAAAACACTTTTACTTATGGATCTTTTTAGTCTATCTTCTAAATCATCTTTTTTCCTTTTTTGTGTTCTTCATAGTCAAGTGTTCATTTATATGTTCAAAGAGAACATCCAGGAGTAGACCTTCAACATCACTAGGAACAAGGTTGTTCCAAAGCATATAGATAACCAATGGTTCCTTAATTCTTTCCTTGTCAGAGGATGGTCATGATGACCATACATCTCCCATCTTCCTTACTCCATTAGGTTACTAAAGCATTTTTAATACTTTGTTAGTTTCATAGGGATCATCATTAGAAAAAACTAAATTTTCTTTAAGTTTGTCTTCTTGTTTTGCAACTATCTTCTTTTGTTTAGCATCCACCTCAGATGGTTATGTATCATCAATATCAATTATCTTAGTCTTCTCTTTCTTGTTGTTTATCTTCTTCTTCTTTGAAACCGGAGAGGGAACCTTAGTAGATTTTCTCTATGTTTTCCTTCTAGAGGTAGATCCTTCTAGAGTAACATGTTTTGTATCATCTGATCAAAGAGTTCTTCATAGGTTTCATACTTGTCTTCAGTAAAATCTACTTGACATTTAAGGAGTTCCTCTGCATTCAACATACACTCTTTTGTATTGATTTCATAACCAAGATTAGTTAACCAAAATTTATAGGGAATTATAGCTTCTATGAAGAAATTGTCAATATCTACTAGGAAGGTAATGTCATCTTTGTATTTCTCAACAAAATTTTCTAGAATCCTAAATCTTGCAATTATATTCTTTCGAAGCTCAACAAAATATTATTCACAAGCATTCTCCTTGTTATTCATTCCATCCAAGTATCTTTTGATATGTTTTCCTATAGGTATGTCCTCATCCCATACACCATTCTCCTTCAATGGTAAATAATTCATAAGGTAAAATACAAGGCATACAACCAATGATCCAAAGAAAAAATCATATCCTTCATTCTTGGTAAGCATAAGGTTGTTCAAGATT
Organism: Thuja plicata; assembly: GCA_018584345.1. Lineage (NCBI taxonomy): Eukaryota > Viridiplantae > Streptophyta > Pinopsida > Cupressales > Cupressaceae > Thuja > Thuja plicata. The sequence goes on along the minus strand of MU227340.1, from coordinate 3,324,578 downwards.
TGTTGTCTTAGTAAATCACATAGGTCATAATCTTTATTTTCCATATACATTTGATAAGGAACATATAAAACAATAGAAGATGTAGATCCTTATCTATTCCAAAAGTAAATTTTGTAGGTTATACCCATTGCAACATATCTTACCATATGAACATGATCCAATTACTACCTTAAGCACTTCCTTAGTAATCTAATATAGTTGATCTAACCAAATATAATCGCCATGAATTATACTTAGAAAAATCTTCACCATTTCTTCATCAAAAAACATAGATAATTCACTCTAGATATTCAAACCTTTGTTCCCAAGCTCAACAATAAACTATGTGTATTCTCCAGAGAGAGAATCTTTGAAACACTTTATTTTGACATTGTCATATTCCTCAATTTGCACATTGACAAACTTATAGATTTATTCTACACAAACTAATTTAGTTGGAAGTGATGAAAATGCACCAACTACTTCATTTCTGAATGGCTCCTTCATAAATTTATTAAACTCTGGTCTAGGTTCAACTTTACAACTAACAAATTTGTTGGAACCAATGAGATAGGCATGTGTAAATACCTTGATTCGGCTAATGTTGTCTTTTTCCTTCTTTCACACCTCTTTGCTCTCCTCAAATTCACCAAATTTATGGAGAACAATATGAACTTTAAAAATAATTATTTATATTATCGATCAAACTAGGGTTTTACCACCAAAACCATCATGTTAACCAAAAATTTGTTAAAAACTTTTATGTCTATATGCACAGAAAACATCTAAAGCCTCACAATCTACCACATGACAATATTTCCTTTTGCAATCTTCTACAAGAGATCAAATACATTGTTCTTCATATCATATCTTCAAGTTTTGATAATAAAATTCTTCATGTTGTGATAACAACTTCAATATCTTTGGTTGGGGAATCAGATTTTCATTTTAGGTCCCCATAAGCCAAAGCATACGAACTAGTTTCTAGAAGAGATCTTTGCACCAGAGTTAGGAGCATTGTCATTCTTTGTTACTTCTACTTCCTTTTTCTTATGTGTCTTCTTCATTTTATTCCATATTTCTTCCACATCAATCTTCTTTACAGGTTCATTCCTTCTTACTGGGGTGTTCATTTTCATATTCCTACTTCTGCAAAATAAAATCCATATGTCTAATCTTGTTGCAATTATAACATTTGATGTTTCTTTTCCCTATGTTTCTTTCATTAATTATTGATCTTCATTGATTAACTTTGTGTCTAAAACTATTGTAAGTATGATAGTAACCATGAAAGGATTCATTTCTTCTATAACCATTCATAAACTGATTTCTACATTGATTAGCTTTATGACCAAATCTCTTACAAGTAAAGCACTAAATATTTTAACTTATTCTACTTGTACATTCTATAGCCTTATGTCAAAATATATTGCATGAAAAAAAATAACCATTAAAGAAAGGGTACCTTTGAGCATTAGGTTGTCACACTGGTGGTTTCTTTATTGAACTTATTTGATTCCAAAGAAGCTTCCTTTTATTCATCTCTTTACCAGCTCATAGATTTTTGTCTTTTCCGCAAGACCAACTTTGCCTTTGTCTTTAGTTCTTTGATTTGATTATTTTCCTATTTCAAACCCTAATCCACCTTTGTCATTTGGATTTCTCTTCTTATCCATTATTTCATCAAATTTAACCAAACTTCCCTAGAATTTTCTTTCCAAATTATTTGTTCTTTATAGACTTGATCTTAATTTTACCACCTCTTGTTCCAGTTTCTTTAATTCTACTATTTTATCATTAATTATCTCATTTAGACATTATTTGGTCTTTTTTTCTTCTTCAACTTGTACCTTCATGTCAACATTCATCTCATTTTCTTTCTATAACTCTTTATTGACCTTGTATTTTCCTCTGAATTTCTTGATTTGTTCCTTCTTCTTACTAATGCACTCATTTTCTTCCTTGATATTTTCCTTCAGATCTCTATTTTCACATTCAACATTTTCAAGATCTTCAAGAGCAGTCTACAATTCTCCATCCATATGCACTTCTTCATCACCCATATGTTCAACCTCCAAGATCACCTTTATGTGGTTAAAAAATCAAGGGACCAAACTCTGATACCAATTATTGAATAGTTGAAATACTAAGATGGGGAGTGAATCAATATTCTCTAAAAAATCATAAATTTATATTTTATCCAATTTAATTTTAATTTCATTTGAAATAAATGAAAGCATCATCCATAGAAAATACACAAGAGAACACCATATTTTTATCGTGGAAACCCTGTTAAGGGAAAAACCATGGAGAGGGTTTATTCTCAATATAATATAATAAGTTATAATATATTACAAAATGCTCACTGCAAGGTTCACTGCCAAAAAGATAAAGGCTCATTGTCAAAGGGCTCACTATCCAAAATACATAAGTGAAAAAAATGAACTATTATAGTTGCATCTCACAAATGCATAAATTCAATTCCTTTTAGGCTTATTAAACAGACTTTGAACACTTCATCAATACTGTTGTGACTCACATCTAATTCTTAGACACAATCACATATCACTACATTATATCATGCAAAACCTTCACATCTTCTCCAAAGGAGTGTGTGTGTGTGTGTGTGTGTGTGTGTTCTAGTAATTTTTCAAGTCGGCCATACACGCTGCAATCAACAACTTGTCTCCAAAACATCTTACATGATTCCTCCAAAATGTTTCAAACAATTTCCACATAACCTATCCAAGATATAATAAAAATTAATGTTACTTGGAAATAACATGCCATAGGTAAAGCATAACCTTACCCCAAAACTGCAAGACCAAAAACCATCACATATTCAAATGTGGACAAACTAATGAACTATTATGTTCCAAGAGAAACAAGACAACTGACAAACCAAACTACCCTAGTATATTATGTTCTGTTCATCCACGCCACATGCCAACTTTAATATAGATACATCCAATAAACACAAATATATTCTGCAAACCCCAAAACCATATTTGCAACTATGGAGCAACACGAACCCAAACACGAAGAGCATAATTACAAAATTAATAAAGCATGTACAACATAAGTCAACAAAATTATGTTGGCATCATTGACAACTAGTGTAGAATATGCACAAAATTCTACTTCTAACATTATCAACAGAATCATTAATGACAAAACTCCAACATCTAGGTGGTTTGTAATTTGTCCACCCTCCTCCATTCTCAAATAATATAGTTTCTTCATCAAGAAAATCTTATTTACTAAAAAATTGTCTTGATAAATATCATCAAACTTCTTTCATAGCTTCTTCACAAAGGACTCTTTTAGACATTGATTAAAGAAAATTCTACAAGGAACAATCTGATTAGACCCTTATCTTTATGGTCTATACTATCATATTTAGTATCTTCATCTAAATCTTTAGGTGTCATGACATTCTCATCAACAACATCTCATAGATATTGATCTATTAAAAAATCTTCCATCTTCAACTTCCACATTTAAAAATTATTTCTAGAAAATGTCTCCACCTTTGTTCTCTCTGACAAACTTGTCATCTGAAAATTCCTACAACAAGATGACAGAGTATATTTTACACAAGCTCTCACTCAAATCTAGATTAGTTTAAAAACCCAACAACCCGCAGCTGAAACCAAAGGTGATGAGGTTTTCATACCACTTGTAAGGAAGTTAACTTGTGGAACAACTTCCCACATTAACATGCATACCACAACACAATGATTTACCTAGAGAAAACCCTTTTGAGAGAAAAAAAATCCACACTCCAAAACTCGCCCAATATTTATTCAGAAATCAATAATAGATTACAATATACTTATAGAGAAATCTTCTTGCAAGAGTATCACCAAAAAAGATCCATAGGTAACTAAATAGTTGTAAGACTCTTACACCCACCCTTTATTTCACACATCTAATATATAGGAGATACAATACATGGAACTATCAATTGGTATTACAAAACCATGGGCTAAAAAACACTTATAAAGTGGTGACCATCTTATCTCCAATGAAAGATGCCTTATGATGTGTCAAAACACGCACCAACATGTATAACTCCCTTTTACAACCCATTTATATGTGTTCAACATGTTTTTCTATTTCCTATTTTAGGAGACCTAGCTTCGAGAGGCCACAAGTTTTGAATTGGGTGTCTGATTGACAGACTATTTGAAGTGTCAAAAAGCTCGTGGTGTGCTCTATCACCTTGTAACTTTCTACATTGATTACACATATTTTAAATTCATTTAAAAGCCTCTAAAGCCTTAAACATTTAATTCATAAACATTATTTGATAACTTCAAAAATATAAACTTTAATATCTTCAAAATTGGACATGATCTTGTAACAAAAAAATTCAACATGTTTATCTAGCCCATCTGAACCTTTGGAGAAAGATTACGGAAAATTTGTTCTCAAATGAAAACTTACTAAAAATAATAATTACATATAAATGCTATGTTGAGACACATTTTCCTAACACTACATAGGTAGTTAGTTACAATCTACAATGAAACTATCTTTCGAATATATGGAGACGACATTTTTTATGCTAGATAATGTTTTCTATGTGATTGCATATTGACCAAAAGCATACTTATATAGAAATACAACTTCGAAATAAAGTTGAACAATCACTTGTATTTTTCTTTTTATAAAATTTTGACAATAATTTTTTATATTTATATGTTTTTTATAATAAAAATGGAAAATAAGAGTGTTGACCCTAATATTTACATTGAAAAATCAAAATATTACAAATTATTTCTTATTTTATTGGTTCATATTGAGTGAAATGAAAATTTTAGGTCTTCTCTTAGATCTTTTTTTTTAATAAGTGAAAGGCCTAAGCAATGGATTTAATTATATTAAAAAGTAGTAAAGTTACATTGCCTTCGTTCACTACGAGCACTGGTAGGAAAGACAGGAGAAGAAAACCTTTGACTCTAACCTGAGACCAAGGTCCAAAAACATAACAAATAATCTTAGTTACAAATAGATGGAGGCATGCCTCCATTTACAACTAGATACCTCTTCAGAGATATCCCTTATCCTTTCAAATCTTGACTATTACATAGATTTCCTGAGAAATATTTGGCCCTAATTTCTCACTAATGCTCTGTTGGGTAAATCCTTCACTTTTTCTTGTATACTTTCTAGAGTGTCCTTTTACCTGATCCTGCATAGTCATCACTCACACAAAACATTATATCTACATGGTACATTAATTATCTATCCCATATTAAATTTAAGATAAGATAAATTATTGTAATATCCAAGACCTTAACTAATAATATTGTGATCAGAATCTTCAAATATTTGGAAAGAAGATGGAAAACTTCAATAAAATTTCCTAAAAATATACTTTTATGATTATTTATTAAAAAATTTGTTTATATATCCCTTAATAGATTTATTTATTTCCTATTTTATATAGAAACCAATATTTAACATTATCATCATAATCTAATTGGTAGGTTTTCATATGATGTTTCCATTTCTTTCTAAATAAGTATCTGGAGTATAGAGATTTTAGAGATGCAATAATTGAAACAAAACGTTGGTATTAATTGCTACCGAATCTTTACCAAATTGTAACTAAAATTTATCATCAAAAATTCCAATATTCTGATAGTGAAAACATCTAAAGATGAGTTTAGATACAGTAACAATATCCATGTAACAATAATGCAGGGATATCATTTTGAATAGCCCAAATAAGTTTAGATGCTTATTAGGGATAGTTGACACCCCAACGAGAAAATTATTAGTTGGACTACATTTTATTGAGGGTCAGAGGTGATCTATACACAGATGAAAGAGCATGGGCCTATTCAAATAGTTACGTCGATGGTTTTAGTGGTTGAGGGAGAGTCCTCATTTTTCCTTTTCTTCCACCTTGGGCCAGCTTTATTTACCCTTTCAACAATTGCTTCTTCATCATCTGAGTCACTAAAACCTTCTCTATCAATGTTACCCACATCATCTTCAAGCCAATAAGTATAGAACCAATCATCTTCCTTCAGAACGCTTACATGAAGGTGTAAGACCAGAAAAAGGCATTAATAGCATATCTAGGAGATCACAAACCCTAAATAATATGCTAACCTATCTAATCTATCATGAAATCCATTCAAAACAAGAGTTCATAAATATAAAACACAAAAACTCTAAGAACTCCCTTCAAATGATGCTCCCATGTCCTCCTTTCTTCTCCATAATCAGATTTGATGTTGCTCTTTGACAATAACACAATTGCACAAAGATTCAAAAATCCAAGTTTGCAAGTGAGAAAACTAGGAGAGAGTGATCTTGAGGTTTTCTCAAAATCTTGTGGTTCTAACCTTGAATGGTAGAAATGCATCCATTTTATAGAAAATGAGATACAATTTGGTGAGACTGCACAAAATCCTTGCATAAATACAGATTTTGGTTGGTGAGATGCTTGGAAGCATGAAATAGGGGAGAGATATTGAGGAGATATTGGAGGATATTGAAGATATTGAAGAAGCACCTTAATAAGGATGTGAATCCTCAATTAAGGGATATGGGAATTAGGTGAGATTAGGAGGATATTAATTTAATTAATAAATCAATATTCCTCACAAATCCAAATTAGATTTATGAAATTATAAAAATCTCATAAATTGAAATTAGCTAATTAATTAATTATTGAAGACTTAGGGAAAAGGGGAATAAATAAAGTTTATTTATTTATTCAATTAGGACTTAGGATAAATTATGGGTTATTCATCCAAAGTGGGAAATTAGTGGATTATAGGTCAAATTGAAGGTGTTGATGTCAAATTGAAGGGCTTTTGATAATATTGATAAGGTTTAGGATCAATTCCAAGGGTTCTGGAATAGTTTAGGAAATCACGAGGAATCGGTGAGCTTTGACAATGCGCCCGTGTAATAATGATTGGAAATGATTGAAAAGCGCCAATGAACTTTGATGGCGTCGTAAGATTGAAATTGAAATGAGGAAACATCGATGATCTTTGATAATGTTCCCGAAATGATAATCAGAAATAGTATTGACAATAATTAACAACACTATTGAATTGATATTGATAGATTGATAGCGATAACACCGATGATCTATGACAATGTTATCAAATGGTTGATTGAAAGGATATGAAGCATCGATGATCTTGGACAATTCTCCTAAAATGATGACAAGATTGATTGAGTTGAAATAGGGTTTGATCGATTGGTTTGAAATCGGGCTGATCAGGAATCGATGATCTTGGACAATGCCCCAGAATGGTCGGAATGAGTCCAGACAATTCTGTAAATGATTAGGAATAGAGTAGGATAGATTTGAAATGATTTAGGAAGGTTTGGAATGGTTTAGGATCGAATAGGATCATTTTAGGAAGGTTTGGAATGGTTTAGGATCAAATAGGATCAGTTTAGGAAGGTTTGTAATGGTTTAGGATTGAATAGGATCGGTTTAGGAAGGTTTGGAATGGTTTAGGATCGAATAGGATCGGTTTAGGAAGGTTTGGAAGTGATTTGGAAAATGATCGATTTGATAGAGAAAGTAGAAAATGATCATTGATGAAAGACACAATGTCTCCATACAATAAAGATCATATGCACCACATAGAGGAATAATTAGGTCGCAAAACAACATTTCAATTGTAATGCAAAAAATGTTAAAACACGTAGACCAACAGGCTCGAACCATTTTTAGGTGTCTAAATTTTGCCCCTCTTTGATACAATGTGATTATGAGTGTTGTGTCAAATAATCCTGAGGAAAATAGAATTAAAACATACCCTAGTGATAATGGGATACATAGGTGCCCCCTTGAGAAATCGCTCAAAAAAATAAGTGATAGGTCGATTTGTCGACAATGCCGAGACGGATCCACAGCAATGATTGCATCAAAAATTGGAGGTCAAACGCAAAAGATATGAGGTTTAGAGTGTCAAAAGCATCATGACCAATACAAAATGCAAGGGTTGCACGTCCATCTAGGCAACCAAGAGGCTATAAAAGGGCTTGGAAGGGGTTTTGGAGCTCATTTTCACTCTCTCATTTGGAAGAATTGAGCTCTGGAGCAAGGAAGATGGATTGAGTGATAGCGGAGATTCAGCGTGGGGAATGAGTTTGTAGCTTCTAACGGCCAGCCAACATGGGACCTAAGGTGAGTACATCTAGTCCTCTCAGTGGTTTCATTCTTTGCACGTATTTCTAGGTGGTTTTGGGGGTCAAAATAGGGTCAAACAGGGCTTGCAAGGGCTCACATGTGCCACCTATGCAAGTCACATGCCCACCTACATAGGCAGGGCAAGTGGGATGACCACCTACACATCCAGCACAAGTGGGAGGCCATTCTGCGCAGGTGGTAAGATAACCTGCGTAGGTGGTCAGAAGGGCCTCAAAATAGGGTTTGAGGGTTCCTAAACCACTCTAAACTTCCCTAAACTGGTTAAAACCCTAGGACAAGGTAGAAATTAGGTCAAACTAGGTCAAAATAGGTCCTAAGTCAGTCAACAACACACAAAAAGTATATAAAGTTGACTAGAGTTGCATGGTGATCGCAGGAGGAGCTGCCAGTTCCACAAACACGAGAGAACAAACCGGCGTGTCTGGACATACGCCACAGGTTGAGCGGACATGAGAGGTAGATTCTCACCTCACTAGGATTATACTATATTATGTATATGCCTGAGATTAGGGAAAACCAGGGGTTGATCATAGCATTAGCCGAGCAATGGCACTCGGAGACTAGTTCCTTCCACCTACTGACAGGGGAGGCGACGGTGACTCTGGAGGATATATGGTGCATCCTCAGTATTCTGATACACGATGAGCTAGCCGAGTATGATCCTACTACAGGGAGTTCAGCATTGCACTAGTTGTTTGAGAGTGATGATGAGGATCTAGACATCCGTGATTATGAGATCATATGGGAGATGGCCGTGAGGCAGCACGATCATTTGATTTATGTTATCTGTGGAGTTATTGCATGCCTCTTGGTTCCTGACAAATGAGGCCACAGATTCCCTATTGGCTGGGGGAGGGTCCTGGAGCAGATGATCATGGAGGGCATAGTGTTTGCATGGGGGCCATGCATGCTTGTGATGACCTATTACCAGCTCCATCATTTGGCTTACCGAGGAGGATTATCGATCAACAGTGGGATCGCATTGCTACAGGTGTGGGCATATGAGCACATAGCTATGTTTTGGTCAATTGCTTAGAGAGTGGTGTTACTAGATTTTCCTTATGTTTCCTTCTACCAAGGGGTGTTTTCACAGGGCCCACTAGGATACACATTACATTTCCATCATGAGATAGATTTTCTAAGAGATTTCACATGGCATCCATACAGAGATTGCCCCGGATGGGATGATGATGCAGATCACTTGCCTTACTACAGATAGGAGAGATACCTCATCGGGAAGTTTGTTATGGGTCATACAGTGATTGAGATGTAGCTCCCAAAGTGGGTCCAGTGACAGTTTGGAGAGGTACAAGGAGTACCGACAGGTATAGCATTGTTTGCTAGATCGAGGGTCGAGGCCAAGACATGGGGTGCAGCACTCAAGCCTCAGGTGGCTTATGTAGAGTTCGCGCAGTTACAGCCTAGACCATGGGGAGCATATGAAAATGTGGCATATGTGGGGACCATAGATGAGTATGATAGGTGGTTTTTTGTACACAGGCCAATTCCTCTAACAAATCTAGATGTGGCGATACTGAGTGTGCGGATGCCCAGAGACGAGAGCATCGAGGAGGAGGATGAGGATGAGGGGGATGAGGAGGAGGAGTCAGACAAGGGTGATGATGATGATGAGGAGGAGGAGGAGGAGGAGGATGATGATGATGTTGATGACAAGGATCTTTTTGATATGCCGATGTCGATGGATGAGGACAGGGATGAGCCACCATAGGGTCTTGATGATAGGGACGAGGATCAGAGACAATGCATCACTGACCTTACGAGCCAGATAGATAGATTGATAGTTGAGAGAGACACATGGGTTGTAGAGTGTGCATCATGGATTTCTGAGCAGTTAGTTCTCACAACATAGATTGTTGATCAGTCAGTGCTTGTAGCATAGTTGGACAGGTAGACATTAGAGAGGGGCACATTGCTCGCCTCTTGAGATACAGATAGGTCCAGGGCACAGAGAGCCAATGAGGAGTCATGCCAGTTTATCAACACCATCAAAGATGTAGGTGTGCGTGACATTGTTGTGTTGTTATCAGTTGTCAGGGCTGAGTCACAGCATTGGAAGGACATGTACAGGAGAGATGTACCGCAAGAGCAATGGGGACTGAGTTACAGAGTGTCATCCAACAGGTCACATTCCGTAGGACACAGAGCAGTGGGGGAGTACTGGGACCGAGGGGGCCACCTAGATCAGGGAAAATAGGGCATCACATAGGGGGAGCCTCATCTTCCAGATAGGATAGGGATCAGGAGGACCGAGAGAGAAGGGGTTGGCAGGGGGTCTCTCTAGCAAAGGGACAATTTTGATAGACATGTGATATGTTATGAGCCTGTGGGCCTCAGTGTATACAGACACCTTGATTTTTGTACTCTGATACTTTTTGAGACATTGAAATATGATATGCAACTATGTTAAGTTGCATAGGATGGATGCTTATGTATATGCTTTACATTCCTATTATATGATGATGCTTATGTATTGCAATGTATTTCCTTTGTTACGCAATAAAATATGTTATGAATGTAATAATTGTTTTTTGTTTTTTTTCCATTTGAAATGTATGAATGCAAAATGCAAATGTATGTTTGAAATTTTTCTCATGTATAAATGAATGAATGCAAAAATGCACATGTTTTTGTTTTTTTTCAAGTTTATGAATGCATGTATGCAGGATGCACTTATTTTTTATGTACCAGAGTACTAGACCAAGGCGACTGCAAGGACTGACTGAAGAATTGTTAGTAGAAAGTAGGAATTAGACAAAGAAATGTTAGTAGAAAAGATGTTGGCTTTCAAAGTGCAAATTGTGTTAAGAGCTTATTTTGATATTGCAAAAGCAGATGCGGCGCATCGTGGCACAAAAGCCAGAGCGCAAAGGTCATCCTTTTTGTATAAATAAACACGATGCAGATAGAGGATGATCTTCTCTATCCTAAAAGGATGTAGTAGACATGCCCCAGAATTTCATGAGATCATCAAACAGGCAGAAAAAAGTAAAGCGAAAGCAACTGGTCATGAACCATCCCGGCTACTCTCATAAGTTCAGATAATATCATCGAGTAGCATAGGAACATGATCAAAAAATAAAATCAAAAATACTCATGGAAACAATGTGAGCCAACAGCCATTCTGATCTTTTGTTACTTGCATTAAATGTTCGTTGATTGGTAGCTTAGATTTGATAATTGATTGATAGCTTGGACAGATTGATTGATAGAAAATGTTAAAAGATTTGAATAGTCCAATCAGATTGAATGTTGAGTCATAATGAGTCAGATCACACATGATTTCATTAAGCACAGATTGATGATCCTGCCACCGATGTCGGAAAATGTGATGTTTGATTTGCAAAAAGAAGACAAGTATGTACAAATTTATTGCAAATTTTTTGAAGAGATTTTGTAATTTTTAGGATTTTGAAAAATATTTGAATTTTTTGGTCTTTTTTCAGGATCATATTTGAATTTTTTTTAGCAAATTTTTCAGGACATTATGTAATTTTTAGTAATTGTTTTAGAACATTATTTGATTTTTTTGGAATTTTTGATTATTTGGATTTTTAGGATTTTTTCAGATCATTAAGATATTTACAATGTGTTATCTCCAGAATTGAATAGTCGAGGAATCTCATGGGTAAACCATGGTCAAGGTCTTTCCCCCAGTTCAAATTCAAATTCAAAGACACTCAATGTCAGGAATCTGCCCCCAGACAACAAAGAGGCTATGTACAGAGGCCAAAAGGACAGATAGGCTGGGTATACCAAGGGGAAGACAAAGAAGATCAACCAGTTACAGGCCATAAAGGGGCACTAAGGTTGATACAAACTAAAAGATGTGATTAGGAAAGGACATCAAGATATCAGGTGGAACCATGATAGACAATGGAGCAACAACTTACTATGCGTGGCGCCTGTTTGCCAGGTTTTCACCATGGTACTTTCCCAAAGCGCCTGTTTGCCAGATTTTCACTATTGGACGAGATTTTTCTCTTGATTTCTATTTTTGTGTTGCCAAGATGCCTATTTTCCAAGTTTTCATCAAGGCAAGTTTTTCCTTTTTTCATATTTATTTGATTTTTTTTTCTTTTCATTTTTTTTTGACATTTTTTGACATTTTGGAAAAAACTGGACACATGAAGTGACATGGACAGAGGACTCAAGCGCCTTACTCTTTGAAATGTGCTTTTGAAATATATTGCGCAAAGACATTGGTAGGTTAATGACAAAGGGATATGAAGTGGGTGATTAGCTAAGGATGGGACAAAATTTATGCAAGGGATTGGATATGTTGGATGAAATGTTGGAAAATAGGTGTTGGATAATGAAGGGAATGTACACCATCTTTCTTTGAAGTGGAAGGGAATGGATGCAAGAACAACATTGGCACACACCTTGAGGGGTGATGGAGTGATAGAGGAAAATGAGATTTTGGATTTTGAAGGAATGATGAAGGAATGGATATGGATTTTGTGACACAAGGACCCAAAATGGATTTGGAAGATGGAAGATGTTTAGATGGAGGGGTAGCAATTTTGGATGCCAATTTGGACTTTTCTTTGGGACTCTGTGCTTCAAGGAGCTTCTTGGGAATCCACATGCTTTTTGATTTTTCATTATTTTGAGGGTCCTTTGAATGTATTGCTTGCACAATGGATTTTGGAACCCATATGACTTTTGACTTTATTTTTTGCTCAATGGGCATTTGTAGCCTTTTTTATAATTATTTTTTATTTTGGATCAATTTTTTCTTCTTTTGTACTTGTTGATTATACTGGACATGTTGATCCTTGATATCATGTGGATTGCTTGACTTCTAGACCTTTTGTTTGGCATCCAAATTGCTTTGAAAGGGAATAGAATTCATGGATGGATAGGAATTGTATGGAGGTATTTTGGATGGATGGAAGGTTATCCAAGATGTGTGCCTTTTCTGACTTGCATGTGGGAAAGGGTAAGGGGATTGCAAGCTAGTGGATAGAGGAACATATGGACCTAAGATGGATGGAAGGGTTGAAGGGGGAGGTATACATCTGGATTTGGATTTTGAAGGGATACCCATGCCTTGAGATGTAGATTTAATATTAAGACCATGGCCATTTGAATTTTCTTGGACATGTAAGGGTTTCAATATACCTTTTGCATGGAGGTCTAACCCTTTGACTTGATAATGCTTTCTTTGACCAGTAGGATACTTGCTACAAGACGTGAGTCCATTATTATAAGGCGTGAATGATATGGAAGGACTTATAGGACCATGAGGTGCACTAGACTCAATAGAACTAGGGGAACCCATTTGAAGTGTAAGGGGTTCATGAACAACTTGCATAGATGTGCTTGGATCACAAGGGGGATTTGAAGGATTGGGACAAGAAGAAGAATGGATGGATGGATCTTGAGGAGGGTATGGAGAAATAATGGGATCTTTTGGGGGATCCAAAGAGATGATGGGATATTTTGGATGGCATGAAGGTGAAGGGACACCTTGATCTGACTTGGAAAGGGATCTTGGGAAGATATGGAGGGGAGATCATGATCTTGCTTGGGAAGTGGAAGGTCAATGGGACTTGGAAGGATATTTTTCTCTTGAGGTGGAAAAGGATCATTTTGGATAGGGGGGATAAGGATGGTGGGATCGTCATGAGGCTCAAGGGAAATGGGGTCTTGATCTTGATATGTTTTTAGACATGTTTCTTCATTCTTTTTATCATCCTCTTGACATGGGATATGACTTTGGACATGCAAGGGGGGTTCTTGAAAGGGGTCAACATTTTGATAAGAGGAAGATGGAATTTGGATAGGAATCTCATGAATAGGCTTGATTGAAATGGGAGGAAATGGTGGAATTGGTTCAAATGAACTTGGGCTATGCATAGGAATAGCTTGGATGTCTTTCGTGGATAGCCATTGGAAGGTTGCATTGTTGGAAGAATCACTTGATGGGGAAGGAGGAAATTTCTCTTGGGAGGAATGTGGGGATGAAGGGGTGGAAGGAAACACAAATGTTTCTTGAAGGTCAATGTCTTGAGGGGAAATATGTATGTCATCCATGTGATTGTTTTGGGGTGAACCATTGCTAGACATGGGTAAATTATTTGTTTGATCCAATTTCTGAAATAAATTCTTTAAAATATTGGATTTGAACTTGTACTGCTTGATGGGTCTGGTTTGTGATACCTCATAAGTATTTACATGTTGGAAAGAATTATTGGAATGAACATGTTCAACAAAAGGTTTCTTATTGATTATGCTTGGTTGATGTTCAAAAGATGTCACATTTGAATTTTGCTTTGTTTGATAACACATTGGTGGTGAATTGGAGGACACAAAAGGTTCCTAAAGTAATGTTATTGTTTGTGATCTTGGTATTGATTGTCTTGTCTGCATGAATGGCACAAGAGGTTTTGAAATTGTTCAAAGATCACTTGGTTTCATTGGAATGAAGATTGGTTCATAATTTGGTGGTGGACCCATTTGAATTATGCCACAGTCAGGTTGAAGGGTTTGATTTGGAACTTGGTTGAATGATTGATTTGAAATTTGAGCACATGGAGACTGATTTGAAATTTTATTCAATTGAGCTTGATCTAGGACTTGATTGATAAATATTGGCTCTTGCACATGATTGAATTGGGATTTGTTAAATTTTTCATTTGCCTCATTGAGTTGTAAAATGAGTTTTGGTATCTTTGATTTCTCAATGAGAGATTGTGTGTCAGTTTCACCAAAAGATTCAATTGGACATCAAAGGAGTTTGGCCATCTCCTTTCTACTCTTTATCATCTTTTCAACCCTCTCTTCTAAGAGATTCTTTTCTTTAGCCAATTTTGTTTGCAACTTTTGAATCATGTTTGAATGGACTTGATGCAATTGATTGTTTGCTTGTGTTGATGTCATTTGCCTTGGCTCAAAAGCTTGTTGTTGCAAAGGTATATCTTTTCTTTGATAAAAAGGTAATTGTGATTTTCCTTGTGATGGAAACATGGGTTGATAAATGTCTTGTTGCCTTTTGGATGCTTGGAACCTAGTGAAGATTGACATGATGACTATATGCAAATGCAAGTTTTTTTTTTACTTTTTTGAGGGACTTTTAGGATGAAAAATGCAACCTAAGATATGCAAGGACTTTATGTCAATGCAAATTTGGACTTTGGATGATTTATGCAAAGCAACCTATGGCTTAATGTAATTTTTTTTTTTTTGGATTTTAAAAATCTTTGGAAATTGCAAACCTAAGAGTCTAACCTTAGGAGAGTGAATAGGAATCTTGACTTTAAAAGGGATCAATTTGATAAAGGGATAAAAAGGGACTAGGTCCAATCCAACATGAAAAAGA
>MU227340.1:3263096-3294675 GCA_018584345.1 Thuja plicata | reverse complement strand
CACTCCACTTGATGTGTCGGCATCTTGAATTGTGTGTAAGGAGATCATGGCTGAAATGGTTATGACGGATTCCTATGACACGTAAGAGCTATTTCTAGAAGATTCAATGACGGGTGAAGACATGCAAGACATGTGGCAACTGATAAAGTTGAGTCGGGTTCCTATTTTATCAGAGCATGGTAAAACCCTAATACGGCTATCTTTGGAAGTTGCCCTAAAAAGGAAAGCGCGTGATATAAGTGTTTTTTAGGGTTGCAGGCTGTGATAGAAAGAGAGTGTATTGTTGGTATGATCTGGTGCTACTGGATTTGTCTTTGAGTGTCGATTGTCTCCTTAAAGAACTTTCATTGCAAGTGTATTGTAACCGTTGAATTGAAGATAATACATTGTGCAGGTTTTGGAGTGCTGGGGTTTTTTACCGAAAGGTTTTCCCCAGGGTAAATCATTGTGTCATTCTCTATTTTCTGTATGCATGGTATATGGCTGCAATATCATTGTTAAAGTAGTTAATGAATCTGAAATTGTAAGGATTTAAAAGAATTTGCACAATACTTTCCTTTAGAGATTAGTGTAGGAAGTTGTTTCCGCACCTGAGTTTCCTTACACAGATCTCACTCCATTCACTTCTACTACAATAGTAGCATCCTTCATTATAGTTAGCACCATGTGAATGAAGCTCGAGGGAAATCCCAGAGCTTTTAGCATTATGGCAATAAATTGCCACTCAATCCTGTCATATGCCTTCTCATAATCAATAAGGAGAATACTGACCTGCTGTCCAGAGCTCCTTGCCCATTCCATGGTCTCCCAATAGGTAATCAGATTCTCCAAGATGTACCTACCCTTCACAAAGCATGTTTGGGTGGGGCTAATTACCCTGGGGAGGATATCAACTAGTCTTCTGGCAAAAACTTTGGCGAAGATCTTGTAGGAAACATTCAGGAGGGTAATAGGGCGCCAATTCTTAATAAGAGTTTTATCCCCCTCCTTTGGTATTAGTTTAATGCAGCTTGTATTGATTATTGATCCCAAAGATCCTATTTCAAAGGCCTCCTCATATACCTATAGTAGGTCCTGCCCAATCCATTCTATGTTGTCCTTGTAAAATTCAATGGGAAGTCCATCTGGTCTCAGGGCCTTCTCATTGCTCATGTGTTTGATGGCCTCATTAATATCCTCCACAGAGATCGGCCTGCTCAGATAGTTGGAGTCTTCCTCCAGGATATGGGGGGGATGATCTCCATAATCATGTTCCTCTTCTCTTCCATCCCTGGGCATACATCTTCGGTTGTGAACAGATTGGTATAGTACCTCACAAAGGCTTGGAGAATATCCTCCTGAGAGGTTAAGGTGTCATTCTCCAAACATATGCAATCAATGCTATTCTTAGTCTCTTTAGCTTTCAGGAGCTGGAAAAAGAATTTTGACCCCCTGTCCCCTCCATGGATCCAGTTGGCTCATGCTCTAACCTTGGCACCCAAAATCTTATGTTGTTGTATTTTCCTTGAAGAGTCCCTGGCCCAAGCTTGGCTGAGTCTGGCTTCTTCATTAGTTGGTTCCAATTGGCATTTGTGTTCATAATGACAGAGTTTATTTTGTAGCTTTGTTTCTAGTCTTCTTGTGTCCTTAGCCATTTTCTTTCCAACCACTTGGAACACATTTCTCCAACTGTCAGTACATTGGTTCCATCTAACAATGGCACTTTGATGTTTGATTACTTCATGGTTGAACCACCTAATAATGAGGATTGCAACCTTCATTTCCTTGTTCCTTAATAGAGTGGTATTGAGGGCAAAGGAGTTCCCTCCCTTTCTGGTGTTGGGCGAGTACCCTACTTGAAAAATGGAGCATACTACAGGGTGGTGGTCCGAGAGGGAGTAAGGGACCACTCTTACAGAATTTCCATCACTTCCTTTCCTGAAGCTGAAGAAGTCTCTATTAACATACTCTATCAAGTTTGCAGTATATCCTTTTGTTCCCCTTCTGGTAATTAGACCACATATGCCAGATTCCTTGAAAATCTTTCTTCTGCCCTACTAGTGGGTCAAAAATCCTGAGTTTACTAACCATCTTAGTCCAAAAGTATTTCTCATTGCCTTTCCATTCCATCCTAGTTCCTCCTCCTTTATCTTGCGCGTTCTCTATCATGTTGAAATCCCCGGCTACTACCAAGGGTATACTCTTCAAGTTGCACATCCACTCCCAAAGTTTAATCCTGTCATAGTGGTCATTAGGTGTGTATACAGAGAAGATCCCAAACTCCTTATTATCATGAACCAGGCCGACCCATACAACCCTGTCACACGGTGAGCATCCCCAGTTTATGACTTTTTTAGCCCATATGGGATGCATGAGGATGGCACTCCCTCCCTTACCTTTTTTATGATTGGTAAAAACACTCTTTGTATCTTGCCAAATGCATTTTAGGGCAATGTCCAAAAAAAAGCCCACAACTTTGATTTCTTGAAGCAATAGGAAGTCTACTTCTTTCTGCATTCTAAGAAATCTCTTAACAACATATTTCCTATTTGGGGTCTCCAACCCCCTCACATTCCATGTTGTGAGTTTAAATTCCATGTTATAACTGGGAGTCCCCATCCATGGGAGCTTGGAAGCTCTTGAAACAATTGGGCAGACTTCTTTTTTGAATCTTTAGAGACTTAATACTGGAGGTATGATTGGGAGACCTGCCTCTCTTCCTCTTAACCTTGGGGGTCTCTTCATCTTCCTTGGTAGAATCACCCCTCCCCAACGGTTCCACCTCTACCATCTTTGTTTGGGGTTTCCTGATCTTCTTCTTAGCCTTGAAGGTATATTTGGTTGGCCCAATGCTGACATAAGGCACCATAGCCAATCCCATCTCTTTAATTTCATCTTCTTCCATCACATCCTCCATTCTACTAACCTTGGGGGGGGCAGCCTTCTCCACCTCACATGGGCTGCTTATCGGGAGGAGGAAGGAGACCTGAGGTTTGGAGGGGCATGGATAACAGTAATTGAGACATTATTAAGCCTATCCTCCTTGTCATAGGTGTTCCTAATGGCTTCCAGTGCATCCACAACACTACTCTTAGAGGATTCATCTAAGTTTTGTCTTGTATCCTCTGGAAGGACTGGTTTTGTGTCTCTGTCTTCCAAAATGGGGGTCTTCCTTCTATAAGCCGAGATCTTTCTAATCTTGTTGAGGACAATTTGTTGGGCATTCAAGCTTCTTTGTTTTGGTGCGGGGGTCTCTGATCTCAACCCAAAGTCCAGGTTCTCAACATGAGGAAGGTCAACAATCTCTTCAAACCTTGTGCTCGAGGGAGGGAGCTTCCCAAAGTTATCATTGAAGGTCCTCCTGAGCGCCTCTAGAGACTCTGCAATAGCATCCGACGCTGTCAGGATGCTCACATTAAGGCTTTTGGGGTTCTTCGGTCGAGGGGAAGTGGTTCATTTTTGTCCCTGCCAGTTTTAATGTTATCTTTTCTTGAGGAAGTGGTTTTTGGTGGGTTCTTCTTTTAGTTCAAGAGCAGGCACTCGTGCCTCATGTGGCCTTCCCTTCTGCAGAGGAAGCAATAGTTGAGACCTCCTAAGAAGGAAATGGGGCAGTTATAGTTGTGACCATCTAGGTCAAAGACAATTTCACCCGGGAGATCAATCCCTGGGTTAATCATGATCAAGATTATGGCGTCGATGTGAGGAAGAAAAACATCAGTTTTATCCACTCTAAGGATGGTATTGAAAGGTTCTAGGGCTTGGGGGATAATATTCCACAAGAACGGCGGGATGCTCCCCATGGTAATCCATTAGGGGCTCGAAAGGGCCAGAACTTCATTGTGAGTCGCGTCGGGTGTCCACGGCAGTGCCCTATAACTGGGATTGCCAATTTTCCATACTGTCTGGAAATGATCTTTTTCTGAGACTTAGGGTTCTTGAGGAATATCAGAAAAAGTCCTCTCTGGACCATTCACAGGAAGGAGAAATGGTAACCTAATTTCTTTCCCTAGACATTGTGAACCCAGTCATTAAGGAAAGTTCTCGAGGGAAGTTTATGGACATCTTGGACTGCTAAAAAGATTGCAGTGTTCCTAAGAGAGTCGTTCTCTTTCTCTATAGCAATTGACATAAAAGAATTAGGCTTAATGATACAAACAGTAGTTGGCTTAGCATTCTCACCTCCATCGTTGGTTCCTCCTTCTGCTCTGCTGGTTTGTCCGCCATTAATAACAAACTTTGCCTCCAATGGTATGCCTGCTTCCTCGTTCAACGCTTGCTTGAACGTCTTCCCTCTATCTTCCGAGCTTGTTCCAGGAGAATGAGTCGTCATGGAGCGTATTTTATGTATTTAGGGGATCCAGGGGGGGCTGCATTGAATGCTAGTCAGGCCGAAAGGCCACGTGCGTCGACAACCTTCAAGTTGCAGAGCCGAGTTTCTTATTAAATTTAAAAATATGTTAAATTTTAACTATTAGACTTTTATAATAAAAAATAAAAAATCAGAAGATATCACAATTTAACAATTTAATAGTGAAATACAATTTTTCAAATACCATTTAAATTTTAACTTTAAACATTGTGAATTAAATGTGATTTTTAGACATAATCTCTTGGGAAGGTCTGATGCTTCATCTCTGCAAGCATCACCTAAATGTAGTGTTCCCTTAGTCTCATGAGAGATAGATTCTTGTGAACTATTAATCATGAAACATGAATCAACTCAAAAACTACACAATTAAATTTTGATAACAATATCACTAATTATATAATATTATAAGCATATAATGAATGAATTAAATTTTGATAACAATACCACTAATTATATAATATTATAAGCATATCATGAGTGCATTTGGCTTTGAAAAGCGTATGGCCACCCTTAATTTATATGTCCTCAATCTTTTGTCCATTTACATTCGTGGAAAGTATTAATCATTTGTATGAGGGATTTGATATACAAACAATTTAAAAGGAATTCAGTTGCTTTATTTGTCAAAAGTTGGTCAGCAAAATTCCAGAATAAACCGTTTGTTTCACGGAATTGACCGGGAATTGGCATTTCCAAATTCCCAAAATGTTCAATTCCCTGTTTGGTTCCAAAATTAAAAATTGGAATAGGGTTATGTGAATTCTAATTTTGGGTCATTTTGAGCATTCCACAATTCCTTCTCAGACCTAGAATTGGAATTGAAAAGTGGAATTGGAATTGAGAATATTATTTTGGGAAGGAAAATTCATTCCCATTTGTGTCAATAATATATATATGTGTGTGTGTGTGTGTGTGTACACACATGTATATATATACACACATATGTGTGTATGTGTGTATATATACATGAGTGTATATGTGTGTATATATACACGAGTGTATATGTGTGTATGTGTATATATGCATGTATATATATACAAATGTATGTATATATGTGTATGTGTGTATACACACACATGTGTGTATATGTGTATACATGTGTATATACATACATGTATGTGCATATATATGTGTGTATATACACACATGTGTATGTGTATGTGTATATATATACATGTGTGTATATATATGTGTGTGTATATATACTCATATATATACACACATGTGTGTATATGTGTGTATATATACACACATGTGTGTGTATATGTGTGTGTATGTGTGTATATATACACATGTGTATGTGTATATCTTCACGTGTATATATATACATGTGTATATATACATATATGTGTATATGTGTATATATACATGTGTGTATATATATGTGTATGTATATATACATGTGTATATACATGTGTGTGTATGTGTGTATATATACACACACATGTGTGTGTATATGTGTGTGGGTGTACACATGTGTATATATACATACGTGTATATACATGTGTGTGTATACACACATGTGTGTATATACACACGTGTGTGTGTGTGTGTATGTGTATGTGTGCAAAAACAAATTTCCAATTCCAATTCCAGTTTTGTGGAATCAAACGCAGAATCTGCATCTTCTCAGTCATCTTCCAGTGAACCAAACAGGACAAGCTCATATTTTAGAATTCGTTTTGAGAATAGCAGAATTCCAGAATGGATTCAATTCCAAAATTGACAATTCCAGCATGCACAAATTCCACCAAACAAACAGCCCAGAGTTTAGACTTGCAGAGAAGCGATTGTACTCGGATCCAATCCTAATAGGAGAAGAAAATATTTTGTACTACACAATTTTAAAACTTCTGGGAAGAATAACACAATCTTATCAGAGGAAAGAGATGGTGAGTAGAATTTTTCTTTTCTTTGTGTATATTCTGTGGAAATTTAAGTGTTTTTTTACAGTACATGATATCTTCAGATTCCCTACGACTAATTGCAGAATATGCTTCCTATTGTTATTATTTTTCCTTTCTTGCCTGCGATTCAGCATTTTTGTAGGTTAAAATTGGTCTGAAATTATAGGGCGTCTGAATTTAAGAACTGAAGTCCAAACCCTGATTATTATGTATCAGAAATTTGCACGGCTTCTCTCATATAGAGGCAGAAGTTAAAAAAGGTCACCTGAATATGCAAATCAAGGCACAAACCAGCTGCCAAGTTAAAATACCTAATAGGAAAACATACATTTTTTTTTAACACTATTCGGATGGAGTTGTAGAATTTTAAGGGGTGAGGACCTACCTGTTGATGTTATAGCGTCGGGAGCTATCTTTCTTCCATATTTGAGATAGTCGTCTCTGTGTTGTGTTATTGTTCCTCCTATTCTGCTCATGTCGTTTCAATTTGAGACAGCCAGTCATCTCTTTTTAATGTTAGCGGTTATCCTTGTATTACCAGGACATTAAAGATTCAACATAATGATGTGTCATCATGTTGGTAACGGCAGGCATTTCAAGTTTTACAGTAGACTCTTAATTGTCTGGGACATTGAAGAGTCTGATATATAGGAGTATAATCTTTGTCTACATAGATATTTTTCAGAGGAGCATTTGGTCGATTGGTTTTTCAGTCTGATATAGTTTTTAGACAATTGTTTAGACAATTCATTATTAATAAAGTAATATTTCGTGGCTGGGTTTTCCAGGATAATTTCATTGTGTTCTAGGTTGTATCTATTGTTCAGTTATATTGATTGATGGTTATCTTCATTTCTGCTATGAAACTTCAACACTGCCAACCCTGATTTTACAAAGATATTTTTTCCCAAAATTTCAGACTTTTATTTTTGAATTTGTTGAGTTTTTGAAGTTTTTTAAAAGTATTAACCAAATAAATCCTTCAAGATGATGGATCAGGAGTGTGATCTGAAACGTTAATGTAAAAATTTTATATACAATCAAATCCAGAAACAGAAACAGTGTTATTTCTTTCTGTAAGAATTATGTTTCTTTCATAATTATCAGTGTTACACAGGTCCTGGGAGACCAGGGGACGGCGGGTTTCCGGAACGGAGGGACGGCGGCAGGGGGGGTGGCGTTGTATATACTTATATACTATACATATAGTACTTGAAATGCTAGTTATGAAAAGATGTATAAGTTTATAATAGTATAGGAAGTAAAATACTAAATAGCAAACTTGCAAATACCAAATACTAAATACTTCTGCATGTCCCCCAACTGTTTAGGGGACTTATGAGCGCCCCCGAATCCCCGACGATGTTTGGGCGGCATATGGGTGACAGTGGGGGGACATCCTGTCCTCATCCCCCCATCCCCAGGACATCCCTGTACCGGAAACTCGGGGGTTTGGGGGCGGAGGACGCATCCCAGTGTTACAAATTATTTAATAGAATAAGAAGAATGATTGTATCTTAATATCTTACTCTTGTGTTCATACAAATCAATAATGGGGCTGGATATATCTAACATATTTTTCTTTTTTTTATACCAATTACACTTCAATCCTATTACTAGATGTGCAATAAAATATTTTCACAACACATATTTGAATCCACACTAATATCAAACTAAGCTATAGAAACAATACTTACATTATTGTTTTATTAATTAAACGTGCATTCAATAAATTACAGTTCTAGATCAATAAAAAGATTATTGTAATTTATTAGTGTCAATTTTTAGACTGATGTAGCTTTCACATCAATATTGATTTTGATAGTTGTTTTTAGCATAATATGAATTTTGGAGGGGTCATAATATGATACACAAATTAATTGTTAGATGTGTTTCAATTATAAATACTAATTATTACTAAGTTAAGTAAGTTCTACAAAGTTATGTGGGTTTTACAAAATGTATAATTTACAATATATATATAAATTGGTTTTCGATGAGTTGTTATGACAAGAATTAAATATGAACACATTCTTTTAGTGAAGATTGGTAATGGAGTCTTCATCTCTTACATCATGGAAGGATATCACTATATCTAATGCTTTCCCAACAAAGATAACATTGGACTTACAATTCTCCTAAGTACACTCCAACTTGGACATGACACCTCCCGTCTCCTCCAATTGGGCAATCATTCCTCCTCACCACAAACACCATCCAGTGCTCTCAAGCTTGAAGATTGATTTCCTTCAATCCTCCAATTTGCTCTTTGAACTTGAATGCTTTAGCTCCAAACTACTACTATATTCCTCCTTTCTTTCTCCTTTGTTACTATAGTGTGCACCACTAGCATCACTTGCAATATTACCTCTCTACCATCAACTAAAATGGGGCTACCACATTTGCACACCTATCAAAGTTCAAATGTTATTTGTGAAGATTTGAATCTTGATCCCCGATAAGAAAACCAAGTAGTCCTACCACTTGACCACAACCCCTTTAAGACTATTAGCAACGCTTATTAACTTTATTAACAAGGACTAGTAGACGATTCATTTTAACTAGTATAACAATTTGTAGTTTTGTGGGATATTGCGTGATGTTCTGGGATATTGTGTGATATTGTGCAATATGATGGCTCCCGCTCACAGGATGTTTTTGAATAGGCCCACTCCTGCAATGGTTATTGTTCTCACCTCTGCTTTGGCTCTCTTCACTAATACGAGGTCTCCTCCAATGCATGTCTCTTGTGTGGAGGTTGTTGTGCCCTTGGTCTAGATCATTGGCTTCTTCCTCAACTATGATGAATCTTACAGTTGTGGTGGCCACTCTACCTAGTGGTGCTTCTACACCAATTTTCACTACTACTTGTGAGGGAGCTTTGCCCCCTGTGTGTTCTCCTAGCAGACCTACTCGTGGGTCTTTGGTTGTTGTGAGTGTAGGGGTCCCCCCTCCAAGGCCCTTTTCTACTACTGTGAGCAAAGCTTTGCTCGTGTTGCCAGATTTGCAACTACTCATGCTCCCAAGGGGAAATCTCATCCTCTTCCTTATTCCAAGACCTCCCCTGTTGTGATTTGTGGCCAATATGTGGTAGAAAATGTGGATTTCTACCAATTTTGTGGGTGGGTGTGTAGATTTGTTGGTCTTTGGCCTTCTCTCCTGGACCTGCATCATTGGGTGATGGATTCTTGGAAGCCCTTTGTTGCTAGTACGATTGATCTCTTTGCTTGTGCTAAGGGTTCTTCTTTATTGATTCTTTTGATTCTTCTAATGATTGTAACTTGGTGTTGAGCAAGTTGTGGGCTTGGGGAGTTAACTCTCTCTCGATCAAACTTTAGACAACTTCTTTAATCCTCTTACTAAACTAGTCAATGTGTGCCCAGTGTTTTAGTGTGTCTTCTCTATCTTCCACTTCATTGCTGGGAAAATCCTTGTTATGAGACCTTTGGCAACTTTGTCTGCCACTTCTTGAAGGTTGATACCACTTTCTTCATGGATCATTCTACTTTTTCTTCCATTTTGATCGATATTGACATCTCTACTCCTCTCCTTGGGTATGTGGTTCTTATGGTTGGGGATATGCCATGGATTCATGTGTTGGATTATCAGGGCATCCCCTTTTGATGGCATAGATGCTTCTCAACTGGTCACTTAGCTATGGATTGTTCTCTATCATGACGTAAAGGCACTACTACTTGGTGGAAGGACGCCAATGTTGATCAATTGACTATCCAATCTTCCGATCCTTCTTATGATGACTCTTCACTAGCTGATGATGACTCCTCCCAGGATGATGTTGAGCCTCTTGCTGCTGGTGTGGCCTCCTCAGGCCCGAGGTGGATCCTACTCCACCTCTTGCTACCTATTGTGGCCTCCTTTGGCCCTATGGACCTTACTCTGCATATTGTTCCCATTCTACTCCAACCTTTGGTGGATGACATTTCACCTTGCCAACGGTCTGTTCCTGGTGCTAACAAACTCTCTAAAGGAATTTCCCCTCATGCTCTCCCTTGTAATGATGTACTAAACAATAGTATTACCTAGACTGTTGTCCATCATAGGCGGAAAGGTAGTTCTTCCTTTGTTGTTGGTGAAACTTCTTTCCACCCTTGAGGTGGGTTCCTAGTTGTACTACAAGTGTGCTGTAAGTGGTCTGGTATGGCCTATGTTTTATTATCGATGGACAGTAAGTGGCATGTTCGGCCTAGATTTGTTAGGGTCAGCACCCTTATTTTGCTGCTCTTATAATAAAAAACAAAGGT
This sequence comes from Thuja plicata, assembly GCA_018584345.1. NCBI lineage: Eukaryota > Viridiplantae > Streptophyta > Pinopsida > Cupressales > Cupressaceae > Thuja > Thuja plicata. The sequence goes on along the minus strand of MU227340.1, from coordinate 3,284,158 downwards.
TGGTCACTATAAAATACTTGTCTTTAAACACTATACAATACTTGTTGATCTAACAACTATTTATTAGATTTTGAAGAGATAATTATAATCTTTCAAAATTAATAATTATTATTGAAATAAAAGAATTCCAATTACTATATACGTAGTTACCACTTCCTAACGAATAAATTGTTCTCGAGGGATATTTGATTTGATGTTTAGATGTTTCAAGCCATGATGAATATTTTTTATGTTTTATTGAGGATATCTTGGACAAACTTCGTAGGAAATGAACATTTTGTTCATAACCAATATAACTGATAATTAAAGAGAGTCTGAGAACAACTATAAAAACTATTTCATGTAATTGACATTACCAAACTTTTTCCAAATTATCTCTTCAAATGTATACTTATTAAACCGATGTTTTACCGCAAAGCTATTTTCAGAAATCACAGAAATAAAATATCAGATACTAGTGACAAAGTTGGAGCTCAGTTTGTATAAAAATTGTGCTCACAAAGAGCCCACCACTGTCTAATCCCTACTGGTTGTGATTAGGGTTGGATTCAATTTCAAATGACAAATGGATTCCCTCGATGCAACCTTGAAGCCAAACAGGTAGACAAGTTTTCTATTAAAAACATATTCAATATCACTCCGTGCTGTAATCACACTGCTCATAATTCACTATGAAGTCTAGGCAAACTGTTTATAACCTCTTACAATCCTTGCCACTTACTAAAGAACCTAAAAGGCACAAATGACTCGAAGATCAAAACAACGTATAACATTTTCAGCATAGCTCCATATACAATCCTATGACATACCAAAATATACATCACTCCTTTGGTACAAATCCTCATGCACACAGGGACTCATATAAAATAAATAATTTTATGTAGTGCAAAAAAAACAACAGTAGTTTTTTAGGTAACCAGAAAAGAAAACCCTTGTTTCTTGTATGTGATCCTCCTTATGCAAGAATATCTCAAATATTATCTTTCCATTTACATATATTCTTTTGAGGTATCCGGTCCTTCCCCACTCTGAATTCCGCTATGTGACATCCATTTTGGAGTGCAAATGCTTCCATCAGAGAAGCCTTGCAAGATACCTCAACCAAGTTGAGAAAAGAAAAAGATCATTATGCTGGTGAACATTGTATAGAATGTCAATCACAAGCACCTGACAGAAGTTAACACAAATGAAAACAAAACACCCAAGTTTTGATGCTGTATAGCGACTATTATTATTCATACAAAAAGAAATTTGATATGATGCAACATGACAAACACATATATCTTAGTTTGTATGAAAAAGAATGATGGCTCCTAAAACATCAGGGAATTCCCAAAAACTGCTTACAAACTAAGTTGATGTAGCAGACTATTATTATTCATACAAAAAGAAATTTGATATGATGCAACATGACAAACACATATATCTTAGTTTGTATGAAAAAGAATGATGGCTCCTAAAACATTAGGGAATTCCCAAAAACTGCTTACAAACTAAGTTGATGTAGCAGATTGGTTCAAGTTGTGCTCAAGGTTCCATGATTATAAGTCAGTGCAAATGTGGAAGTTCCATGGTTAAATTTTTATTACATGAAACTAGAAGGTCTATTTTCTTTTAAGTATATTATTTTGCTAATTTATTAATTAAGCTGATAGGCTTTGTGTGGGAGCTTTGCTTTTGAAAATGACATTTTTCGCTGGATAGTTGTTAGCTCTCTTCTTGAATAGTTTTTCTTTTCCGGCAATGGAAAATAACAACTTACCTTGTTTTTCCCTTAAAATTCTCGAGCCTTTTTGGAATGAGTTGGAAACTTTCTAGATCTATGATGTTGCATTTCTTAATAGATTTTAATACATCCCTTTCAAACATGTGGGGTAGAGAAGATGAAATGTTTGCAAGTGAATACTATGTAACACATGGAACTGAAAAGAAATTCAGCAGCCTATTGAATAGGTATATAGGCTCAGAGAATGTTTGGTTGCATTGTTTACAAGATTGAAATTCTCTGGAATGATTCTATAGAATTTCTTAGATTATAAAGAATTTAGAAGATTTTGTGACGGTTGTATGCTTTGCAGTTTGATTATCATTTGTTCTTGGAGAACTTGTCAGTATATGCTTTGCAATTTTATAATCATTTGTTCTTTTTGATCTGACACCTGGGTTTCATGATTTATGGATTGTATGAAGCTGAATTGTAAGAATTAATGAAGGTTGTCATTTACAGCATGAAGTTTTCCTTCTCATATGTAATTTTCGCAATCTGTTTGTGTCTCAAAATCATGGTATTTTATATTTCATGTGATTTTTTAGAATACCTTTCTTCTTAGTTGCCTTTATCATTTGCAAACACTGGATTTCTCAAGGGAAGAAATAATGTGGAAAAAATAATGTGGACACAGAGTTCAACGACAACCCGTGGGAGTCTATTCATTGTTTATGTTTCCGTCGACCTGTAATTGGATCCCAAATTACACACCAATGCTTCTATTTTTTTTAATCTTTTTTCTTTGCATTCACTAATCTGTCATAATTTTAACTTTTGGTCAAACATGTTGGCATCAACATATTTCAAATAATATATTTGATATACAATCCTAAAAAAAATTAAGAAATACATATAATTAAATCTAGAGTTACTGCATTCCGTGTGATGACATCCCTTGGGGCATTCTGTCAAAAAAAATCTGTTATATACAAATCTTGCATAGAATAAACTTAAAGACATTTTATACAAATCTTTAGATTGGGAAAGTTTAGTTTATTATTTGTTTTCCTAAAAAAAAATTTACTTCCATCCATTTTGCTCTAGTTTAAGGAGAAAATCACTATTCTATATTGTTGGGTATTTGTAGACACGGGCAATAGAAACAACACTTAAGGAGGAATACAAGAGAATAGAAATGTTTCTTAAATATGTTAAAAAAAATAGAAAGGTTCTATTAAAATCTAGATTTTACTTCAAAATTATTTATGATTGGATAATCTTAAAAAAAAAATCAGTTTAATCATAGATTTTGAATTGATCTACATGCAATAGAAATATTGTTAAATATTTAGAAAAATAAAAACAATCTATTACTACATAGATTTTAGCCTTAAATTTATTTTAAAATTGTTAAAAATTTATTTAAAATTTAGAAAAATAGAATTTAATATATTTTTAAATTTTCAAGTGATTTGTATGTAAAAATTAAAATAAAAAAAAATAAAAAATTGTAATGTAATAAAAAATCTTTAATTTAGAACTTGAATTGATTTGCATGAAATAATAGATTGTAATTTATATAAATATTTTAATTAATTTTATTTTTTTCAATTTTACAATTGAAAACATATTCAATCTATTGTTTTAGTAATAACTATATAATTTTAAGTTCAAATAAAATTTATTAATAATATATTATATGTAAGTATAATAAAAAAAATAGAATTTTCAAATTACTATTATTAAAATTAAGATTGAAATTATTGTTAGGATCTAATTAAGATTCAATTTAGATCAAGTTAATATATTAATTAAAGTTAGGATTCAATTAGGATAAGAGTTAACATAAAGATTATATTTTAATTATTTTTAGAATTTATTAAAAGTTTAATTAGATACAATAACTATTTAATTAATCTTAGACTTAGTTTTTAATTAGATTTGTGAGTATGATAATGATTAAATAAGGGCTAAGAATTAATTAGAATTAGACCTAGAGAAAGGATTATGGTAAATGCTTGGTTAGCTTTAAAAAATATTATGATTCAAATTTAGGTTAGAGTTATTTGATAAAGCTAACTTAAATTGCAATTATATCTTTTAACCTTAGTTCCCTAACCCAATTTTTACCTCAAACCATAACCCTATCTATATTTCAATCTTAATTCTTAATCACATGCTTCCAAAATCTACTACAATCTAAGATTGAAAAAAAAATAGGAGGGTTTGTTTTGGTAAGGCTTTGTTTTCTGATTGAATAGAAGTGTGAAGAAGCAAGACATTTTAAAGGGCGTAATCAAATTTTCTTTTGGACTATTTGTTGAACAAAAGTTTTCTTATGTTGTTGAACTATTATGAATCTTTAATGGAATGTTAATATTGTATTCATTTAATTTATGCGATCTTCTGAAATAGTTTGTTGGATTTATTTTTGCTACGTTTGTATACTCTTTAATGTAGTGGATATTCAAATAAAGGGTTTTCTTAGATTTGTTTTTCTTCAAGGTTTGTTTTTTCTGTTAGATTTGTTTTTTTTAAGGCATTGTGCTCATGCTGTTGGGTTAGTTTTTGCAGTGGATATACAATTGGTCACAAATCTGAACACATAATTGACAAGAAAATCTCATGACCTAAGCATTGTTATATATCATTTATAGAATTCTTTCTACATTCTTGAAAATTAAAAATCCTATCGGCTCATCGTTGCACGTACAAAAGTGTGCAACTGCTAGTTTAGACAGTAAACAACTGTACAAAAAGAATCACCTTTTAGATTTTTTCTTACCTTGCCTTATTTCTTCGTAAGCTAGATTTGAAGAGAATCTGCACTTGATACGTACAAGAAGTTGATAAAATGGAGAGGATTCTTTATTCAAGCAGCTGTCCCATGATTTATTAGTGCTAATTTATAACATAGAGAATCTTGATTTGAAAAGACACTCAAAAATTTGGAAAGCAAACAGAGCCATCACTACATAATGCATATCATCAGTCAAGAACGCAATTCTTCATAAATAGGCTTTGCACCTCACATACCAAATTCAGCAATCTTTGGATTTCTCACTCCAGTAGATGAACTGAATGATCCCAGAAAATCATGACAATCTAAAGAACAAAAAAATTATTTTAACTTAAAAAAAAATGAAAAGGTATGACAAATGTTAATTTAGCATCATGTGGCAAGATAAATCTCTTAGAGAACCGAGGCATATCCAACAATCAATTTTACAACAATGCCAAGAACAGAATGAGAAAAAAGAAAACGACAAATTCAATGCCAAAAATAAACTTATTCCTAATATTACTGTCAGAAGAAAGTTGTATGCTCGGGCACTAATAGAAGCAAGGCACTACTATTCCATGTAAGAAGAGGTTAGCTTGGTGATGCCAGAATGTTCCTTCTACATGAGTGTGGTACCAACAGGATCAATCAAAACATAAACCATCAAAGTCTTTCTTGAGATAGGTAAAATCTTCTGTTTCCATACCTGCAGTCAAAAATTCCACTATTAGGACAGCAACTAATACGAATTGAATACAAATATAATCTTAAAAAGCATGGATTCCTGGAATATCTAATGATTCCCATAACACGTGAAATGAAAATGCAACACATGATTCCATGTATATGACATCGTGTTTACTAAATTGCAAAAATCTTACATCAGTGTACAATGGGCTGCTGGTTAATATGTTTAAAGCCTTTTCTGCAAGAGAATTTTTTCATGCATGTTAGTTAAGCTTTGCAAAGACGCTAGTCCTCTGATACATTCAGATACAATAATATTGAAAGGAAAATCATTTGACTTATGCAGTACGTATTGCATTTCCACCAACCTGATGGAAATCGTACAACAATTCCATGTGTGTAGTCCTTGTTATTGTTGCTTAAATTACTTCCTGGAAAAAAACTGATCTTGTTGGCATGGGAATTAACAAGAAAAGGAACAATATAGAGTAGCAGAGAATGAGCAAAACTTTAGCTTATTACAGAAACATGCAGGCTGGAGTAATCCATTTTGAAAGCTATAAACTGTAGATAATCAATGATCATAGTACATAATATGGGAAACAAGCTACATTTTTAATCTGAAATCATATTTTTGTTGAAACAGAAATGAAAAGATAAGGTGTTTTATTGGCTTTTAAATTGTTTGAACTTTGTACCTTGAGTGTGTTGAATGATCGTTGATCCAAAGTCCTGTATCAGATTTTCAAATGCATCTAATGCTTCTCTGATAGAATACACAGAAGCATGTTCTCTGACTGAAATCAAAAGAAAAAACTCCACACCATATTCAAAATCCTGCATCAAACACCTTAAGTATCATAAACAAACATGTAAGGCTACAACCATAACATTGTAATATAAAGTTGCAATATTGATATCAATAAGATGAAAGCAAAAATTGTATTGATAATTCAATTACCATCCAAATAAAATATATAAGAATGCTTTCTAACAAACCTCTCCCCTGCGAAATAAAGGAATGATATCATCCTGTACTTCGGCTTCAAAATCTAAAGAAATTGATCCCTGTTTTAACACATTGACAAAAATGTACACATGCAGATGAAAAAATATCCCAGTAAATTGATTCCAACCATGAAATTTTAAGTCTTATCCATCTTATCCCTTTAGGTGCTACTGAAATTTTTCCATTTTCTTAATGTTTCTCATGTACATTAAACTTGCAAGCAAAAAGACAACTCAAACCCCTGAATGATGTATGTTTTTGTGTTGAAGCTACTAGTAATCAACCAGAATCCCAAAATTATTTTGCAAAAGCATAAGTGAAACAAATGATAAACTAGAAAATGAGATGGATAAGTGTTTACATGTCAGATCATACATGGCAATATGGAATGATATACTCATTGAGAACTCTTGATTGAAATGGATTTCTATAGTACTGTGCCAGGACCTCTTTTGAAGGAAAACGCATATAAAGAGCATGAGTACATCCTTCGACATTCTTATTGAGAATACGACCTGCAAGAAGAAGAATCTATTAGCATCAGAAACAAACACCATACAACAGATGACCACTCCAGTTGTTTATCATTCATCAAATATTTGCAAGAAGTAAGATGGGGCAGCGTATTTATAATTTGCCATTTGCCTCCCATCACAACGGACAAACTAGACACAGAAAATATAATAGATTAATTAATAGATGGAACTTCTCGGAAGTTTCAAGCTCCAGCAATTTTTCACCATATGCATACAAAGAAAGAGACTATATTGCATAGACAATAAGTTTAAAATCTAAAAGCGTGAATGTGTGCTGACTTCAAAACTGATGGATGGACTGTTTTTACGTATATATGATTATGCATATGGATCAACTACAGGAGCAGCATAATTTTCCTTAGCTCTGGTGACTCACTTCCCTCTATGAACAGTAGGTGAATTAAAGGACAATCTATGCCCAGCAGAGCAATGGAATACTCATAGAATCCAAGGAGGGATGAATGCTCAAATACTAAGGCTAATAGATTTGAATCACAATCTGTATGTAGAATTCATGTAATTGAAAATGAAGCCAATGGAGATTGTAATTATGTGATTCATGAAAAAGTACAGCAATGGAAACCCCAGGCTGTGTATATGTACATGTAAGCTTTTTAAGTTCAAATTTATTAATCATCTAAGTTCAAAAGGGATTTCTACATGAGACAATTGGAATGTAAAGCATTAATTATGGTGGTATGTCCTTTTACTTTTCGGCTTTCGCCATTGAAGTTGTGTAATAAATGGAGTTTCTAGCACTATAGCAGCAGGAAACAACTTGAGTTGGAAAGAAACTACTTTAAAGCAAAGTAATTCTAAAACAAGTAATAAAGTACTAAAGGCCAAAATAGACTCTCTTCCATTGTTTGAAAATGAAATGCCCCGAACAGCCATTGTCAGATGTGATTACTACTAAAAATAGAAGTTGCACAGAATCACAACCTGAGATTACGAAGTAATTTTCCTGCTGAACTAGTGAGTTTTCTGAAGAATACTAAGACTTGATGACATTTTGACCACCATGCACAATGATATGACAATCCTCTGAATTTGAAAACCTCAATCCTCTGAGTTTGAAAACCTCAACTTTGAAAATATTTTGATGCCTTGAATCTGAAAGGTCTTTGTTCCACTTTGCAAGATAGGACCTCAAAACACTTTGATCGAATCTTCTGAGATGACAACTCGAAGGCTGAAAGATGACTTTCTCTTTACAGATTCTCCCAAAGATTTGGTATGCAGATTTTGATAAACCAACCTGTTGGAAACGAAAGACAATTGCTGGTAAGAGAGGAAACTTAGTGTAAACACATAAAGTACGATGCAATAGAAAAGAGGTTGAAGAAGGATGACAAATTTGAGTTAACCCTGCCAATATCTCTTGCAATACTATAGCTACTACGGAAAATCTTCACATATAGTGCTTAAAACCACCTTCAAACCTGCGAAGACATGAATACACAGCCTTGTTTTTGCTGTGAACAGCAGAGAAAAATTTCTTGGTGAATATGAATGAATAGTCACCTTGAAATATAAGCATTAAGCCATCTTTCATGCTTTTTTTTTTTTGGGGGGCTTTCAGCCACCTGAATCCAAAGAGGTGCCTCTTTTTAATAATTTTCTCATACAAAACCATCCTTAGTGAATTTCCTTAATGCTGGCTGACTGAAAACAAGCTGGAACAAATGAGTGACAGAACCAATGTAAGAGTATGACAAACTTAGTTGCTGATTTGGTTTTAAAAATGCATGCACTTTCATCACAGTTTAGCCGCTGATAATTGAAAGAACATTTTGATGGTTGAACCATCATAAAAGCATGCCTTATTAACTTGAAACATTTCTTGAAAGCTGAGCGCAGATGTGTGGTATCGTTGTCACTCTTTCTTGCTGGAAAAAGTTAATTTGAGTCTCTGCCATCTTTAACTTCCTTTGGTGGACTTTTGGAGTGATTAGGCCACTAAAAATATGCACCCTTATCTCAGCTTTAGTTTATCCTTCAAGCAAGGCACGTTTTACTTAAGCCCTTGCCACTTTACCTTCAACTTGGCTGAAAAAGCGTGTGAGATTGCCACTTAAAAGGTGTGTTTCTGTCCAATTTAGTGGTGCCCAAATTCACTTGGTCCATGCCCCCTTTCTGCATATAGCTTCATTATGTCCATTATATTTAACTGATCTAGGAAATATTTGAATGGGTCTCCCTTAGTCAAATTTGCATATACATGATTCCACACAATTCTCCATATCCCTATTAGTTGGTGGAAGTTGCCAAAAACCCCGAAGGGTGTTAAGTCTGAGAATGTTCTAGTCATTTACTGGTTTTTTGCAGAGTTGCAGACTTTCTATGTACTATTGGACATTTCCTACTTGTCCGATATCCTGTTCTAACCTCTATTCCTGCATAGAATTCCTATAAGATTCCTTGCGCCCTTCATCCTTCCCTTTTTTTATTTCCTCCCTTTTGCAGAATCCCAATGGTGGTCCATGCCTACCTTATCCCTCCCTCCTACATTGTGAACTTCCAAAGTAGATCTCAACATTTTCTTTTTTACTTCGTCCACTTCCCTCACTTGGTTCCCCTTTCTTTTCCCGCATTTCCCTCCTAGTCTTTCTTGTAGACTTCCATTGGACATTCAAATCACTCCAATGTCCAATCCGCATGTCCCCTTTCGCATCCTTATCCTGCATTTCGACATACTTCTTTGTTTTCCCTTTTCATCCCTTTTAGGGGGATTTCAATGGACTTCTAGACTTCTATTACAATATCAATTTCCCAAGTCTAGTTCCACATAACAGATAATATCTCCTTATTATAGATGGAAATCATTTTTTTTGTCTCCTTGAGCTTCCTACTCTCAAAAGCTATAGGAAATTTGCTTTGCATTAGGACAATTCCAATGCCCTCAACAAAAGCATCACATTCTAACACAAAGGGCTGAGTAAACTATAGCAACACTAAAACAGGACAAGAACTTATTACCTTTTTGAGCTCATCAAAGGTCTATTATGCTACCTCTATCCAAATAAAAGACCTTTTCTTGGTCAAATCAGTTAAGGGTGTTGCCGATTGTGAAAAGCCCTGAACATTTCTCCTCTAATAACTACACAACCTGAAGAACCCTCTATAAGATGGATTGATGTATTAGGTGGTTTCCAATATAAGATAGCTCGAATCTTCTCCTAATCCACTTTGACTCCTTTTACACTAATTATATGTCCCAAATGCAAAGTTTCTACCACCTAGAACTCGCATTTGGATGCCTTGGCAAAAAATGACTTTACCTCCATAATCCCTGAGACCTTGTCAATGTGTCAATTTTGCTGTATATTAGGATGTACAAGAACATTTATTTGCAACTATTAATTGAATATATTGTCCATGCATTACTGGAATGTAGCAAGTCCGTTGGTCAATCCAAATCTTGTCAATCTTCTGGATAGGATACTTGTTCTTAATTTTTTTTATTGAGAACCATGTAATCAATGCACATTCTCATGGTCTTGTCCTTCTTGACGGAAACCACTAAAGAAGAAAAAGGACTAGAATTGGATCTAATATGTCCCATATTGAGTAGCTTCCTAATTGCCTTCTCTATCTCTTCCTTATGACTTTTTGGGCGGTGACACGGAGTCGTTATGATGAGCTTGACTCTTTCCTTTTACTCGACAACAATGTTCAAAGCCCCTACAGGTGGTTTATCTAGAGGACCAAATACCAGACTATGTCTATCCAACAAAGATTGAATATCAATGTGATAGGCTTTCTCATCCTCTAAAGAAGTTTTTGTGGAATGAAACATTGGGCTTCCCATGCAACATCACCATGCTAAAAAAGACCCACCATCTTCTTTACAGTAACTATTACGAGTGCTTTATTAGACATGCCTTGAACTAATAGCTTTTTACTTTCTGCTCTGAACCTCAACTCCATAGTCTAGAAATTTTGAGACTACTTCTCAAGAAAGTATAACCATTGTACCCTCAAACTACAGTTATCTCTCCAATCTCTACCACATAGAAATTAATTGTCAACTTATGGTTGCCTAACATGATGCTTAATTGTGATATCTTTTTGGTGGATATCATAGTAAACCCATCTCCAACCATTACACTGAAACCTTAAAAATCTTCCACCTCAAGTTCTCTCTTTGCCAGTAGGCTCTCATCAATGAAATTGAGGGTTGCCCCACTATCAATCAAAACCATCATTCTCTGGCCCTACAATACTCCTCTAATTTGAAATGGATTAAATTTGGGTGTATTTGTTAAAGTGGAAAAAGCCTCTCTTAAAACTCCTCCAATGTTGTGGTGATCTTCTAGTTTGGCTTCTTATTCTTCTGAGTCTTTTCCTGAACTTAAATTCCTCATTTCCTCTTCAATGATGGAGATGACTTCAATATAGTGAACCTTGCCTCTTCCTGGGCACCTATGACCTTGTTCCTATGGTTCTTTGCATGAAAAACATTTTTTTTCTTTGCAGCTCATTCTTTTCTTTGTCATTCATGGTCATCTTCTTAGACTATTCCTTATAAGAAGCTTTCTTATCTTTCTTAAGTGGATATGATATAGGCTAGAATTTATGCTTAGGAGTGGGAAGCTCCATATTTATTGCCTTTTTTATTGCGTCCTATGATGAAGGGGGATCAAATACCTTCACCCAACTTTTAAGTGATTCAGTCAACCCTTTTATTAGAAAGAGCAATAAGTATCAATTACCAAAAGCCTTTGAAAATTAGATGCAACTATCAATTGAGTCATACTACTTCAGCTATGCAAACTTCCTGAAATGTAGTTCCGGATCCTTCTTATCAAACTTGCCAGTGAGTCTCTAGCTAAAATTTGCATAAGAGTCTATGAGACTGTCTCTATCACCATCTCATTGTACCACCACTCCTGAGCAACCCCTTCTAGATGAAGTGTGGCATAATTCTCAAACATGGGAATTAATGAGAAATGTGTAAAATCCATGAATGAATTGTGCATTTTTTAGAGCCATCAAAAGTAGGTATGGACAGCCTGCCCAAACTTTATTGTAAATCCTGATTATGAGTACCCCTATCCCTCTTAGGCCCATTCCTCAATTTAAGCTGACAAAAATCAATCCGAAACATAACAGCATGGAATTCATCTCTTAATGTCTGGCATTCATGCAAATAATTCAGATAACTCTCTTCATCATTCTATTATCCTCCATTACCTTCTCGAATTTATTCTCTGCTTAGAAATGTGGGCACAAAGGGTTTGCTTGATGATCCAATACTTGTCTTGTTGTTGTTAGATCTATTATTCCTAGAGTTAGTTGCTTCCTCATTATATTTCTGATCAAGCCTGAGCATATTCACATTTTGCGACATTTATGTCAATAAATTTGCTAATTGTTATTGTCCTTTAGCAAGATCATTAAGTGTTTGTTCCGTGCTATTCTCTTCATTACTTGGTTCCTATTGGCCATGGTTCTTCTACCCATTCCTTAACAATGTTAACATATAAATTTGCGAAAGGAAACTATTCTAGATTTTTTGGAAAATTAATTGCCCTCTTCACAGATTTCTTTGATAATACCTGTTAGCTCTTTCACTGGGCTGCATATGTGTCATCTCGAATCCTCAACAGGCTAGCAAGATGACCAGGTTTGATAACACTGTGAAATGCCAGACTAGTTTTTCCAATTTTTGACAATTGTTTGACAAAATACCAGCATTGGAATGTTCTAATTACTTGTATGATTTTTCAAGTGTTTTGACAGAACGATCTTACAACAATGAAACTTAAACTAATAAAGATAATTTCCTTTCAGCGTAATGCTACAATAGCTTCATTTATCACCATATATATGGAATGGACAATACATAATTCATTTATATTATTGATAAGATGAAATATCTTGCATATATTAATTTGAAGCATATCTAGCCTCTAGAATGTTGTTGCAGTCATCTACAGGTCTACTATAGCTGATACCTCTTTCAAACTTGGTTCATGATGCTGCAATTGACATAGAATAGCTGCATGAAGATGAAAAGTGTGGTGCTGCTATGTAAGACTGCAGGCAGCAACCTCTCCTTGGCTCTCACAACCTCCAAATTCCTTACAGCAATCATAAGTTGAGTGGTTGGTGTTTTGAGCAGTCAAACTGATTCACCTATTTAAATTTTCCTACATCAAATGATAAGCAATTTTGGTAGTGTTATGCCCTGCATACCCGTCCCTACATTTTGTGGGCAAAATGTAGGGTCCCCCTTTTCGCTTTTGCTTTTCCTTGGTTTCTTTTTGTTTCCTTTTGTTTCCCTCCGGGCTTTGCTTTCGCGAGGGTTGTTTTCTTTGCTTTTCGGTTCTTTTGCCTCTGGGACCCGGTCCCGGAGTGTGCACTTGTCTTTTGAGTCGGCCGGATCTCGGACTCCGGGATTCTCTGTCATCACGTCTTCTTTTGTTGGAAGATGTGGCTGCATGGAATCCCCAAGCCCGAAGTCCGGAGGTTTGCCTTTTTCGGGAGTTTGCGGAAGGAAAGCGGGATGTTTTACCCTAGGTGTATAAATGGGTTTTACCTGTCACTTTCACATTTACCACGATCAAAATATTCAGAGCGATTATCAGAGCGATTAAGGCGATCAAAATATTCAAGTGCGAATTGCTTTCGGTAATTACCAGCGTTCAAACAACAGTAAAACAGTGGTGCGTTCGTGGTCATTTCAAGGAGAACCAGTTGCAGAGCGCCTCTTCGTGTTTTCAGGTAGGCCTTTCTGGCTCTTTTCCCTCGTGTTTTTTGGTTTGCTTCTATTTCGTTTTGTTGATTTTTGTTCCTGTTCTGTTTGTTTCTGTTTCTGGTTTTGCTATTCGTCGCCTCCTGTTGGTGGGATGGCTCTGCCAGAGGGTTGTCCGCCCTTTGTGCAGTTGTAAGTTAGTGTAAATGTCTATATATACCCTTGTACATTCTGTAATTGCATGTAAATAGCTGTATATAGCTTGTCCCTCAATCAGCCTGCTCGTCGTGCTTCGGCCCTCGTCGTGCTTCGGCCCTTTGGAAATATGTATATTCCGTGTATATCCTCCCCGTTTTATGGCGACCTCGTCGTGCCCTTTTCACGTTTCGATCCAATTTGTTGAGCTCACCCTCATGGCGCCTGCCTGGCTCGAACTCGGCACCTCGCCCATTCAAGCCATGGCAACTTTCTCTCTCCTCTGTCATGTCGTCTTAATGGCGGAATTTTTCTCCCACGAACGAGCATTCAAAACCCATCCCATCTGGCATTCATTTCCCTCGTGTCAGCCCACTTGTCGCCATTAAGAGCCTTTACGTCGTCTGTCGCGCGGCCACGTGATGACCCATGTCAGTCGAGTACGGCTCGTTGTCAGTCACGTCGACAACGGCTAGTTTCTCCGGACTCAAGGTCTTGAGAAGTCCCTGGGTCTTCATCCCATTTGTGACGCCTAAACTAATATCCCGAACCTCCAGGCGTTGGTCAAAATCCAATCCTTGTTAACTTTGATATTCCGGGATTTTGATGCATACTAATACTTGTTGAATAGGTGCGAAATGGTGGTGAATTCCCCGTAGTCCCTAAAAGGTTGTATTTTTATCATATTATATGTATTGACGGTTCTCCGGTCTTGCAGGTTGCAGATAATCCGATCAACATGTCTGAAGTGACAACTCCTGATAGTCTGGAGCTTCCAAGTACCTCCACTCGGGCGGCCACGAAAACTAAGGCCAAGAAGATGCTGGCCAAATTACCATTAACCTCCAAATACCCGAGGGAGGGTGCTCTTGTGGGGTCCAAGGTGGACTCTAAGCTGCAGGAAATAACAGACACAGAGCCCGGACTATGGGCTGAAATGCAGGGCTTGGTCCAAGCCATATACCAACAGAGGACCGTCGGAGATGATATGGCGAAATACATGGCCGCCTCCGGAATTATTAAGGCTGCAAGTTTTCCCTTCTCGGTGCAAGCACCGGAGCTGATACTTCAATTGGCGACGCTCTACAACGCTCCCACCCGGGTTGTTTTGCTCGCTGATCCCCGGCCATTACACTACCCGGCGCCCATCGTCAATCTGGATGCGGCCACTTTTGCTTCGGGGTTGGGGATCCCCCAATTCAAGGGAGCCATTGTGCTCTCACGGTCCGCATCACTAAAGGAGTTCGGGGAGGCTTCCCTCCTCGCCCGACAACATCTCAATACTCACTGGTTGAAGTCCTCAAGAAGGGACTATAAAAAGATGAACCTGGAGATTCCCCGCGGGGACTTTAAAGAATGTATTCAGGTGGGAATCATATTTCTGTGCAGGCTCTTTGGAGAGCCCCATGCCCGGGACTTTTCGACATGGATGTATTACTTTCTCTTTTGCATCACCACCCACAGTCAGAACTTCAACTGGGCGGCTATCATCGCCAACCATGTAGACGCGCAGCTAAAGAGTGTCCTCCAGAATTCCAAATTCTACATGACATCCTATGAACTGTGGGCACTGGCCCAACAGGGACCTGCCTTTCAGGGTTTGCAGACAGTGGGCATTCTCGGGAACTGGCCCGACCAGTTGGTGCCATGGGAACATTATCCTCAAGGTCAGTGGGAACTTAGCTTCCCTAATTTTTGCAAGGTAAACGACGCGTTCATCTACCACAACATTTTGACACTTACTCGGGACACCGGGTACCGGTTGTCGCAGGAGGCGATGAACCTGGTAAGCACTTACAGTAATTATTTCATTCAATTCCAGCAGCATACATACATTCGGGTGACCGGCTTCTTCGGGAAACCCTACCTACTCCCTAGGTATTGCGGGGATAGGATCATTCTTTTGGAGTTCCACAGGTAGATCTTGGAGCTCCACACATTCGTTGCTTTGAAAAAGGTTGTATCTATTCCGTTCCCGATGGTTTGTGGGAACTATTCTTGTAGTCTCGCAGCGGCCAAGGAGGCCGACAATGAATTAAAGAGTCTGGGACTGGTGGAATTCCACCATACCAGAAGCAATTTTGACCCTGTGGGAAAAATAAGGGAGGCGCTGCCCCGGGCATCTGCGCCACATAAAGATGATATTGAAGATTTCTGGGCAGATTGCCAGGACAGTTTTGATCTCCGGGCCTGGCAGCACTCCCGCATGTCAAAAGGTTTAATGAAAGCCCTCAACCTTCGAGGCTTTCCGAAAGATTTCACAGACAATGGGCCTCTGGAGGACAACATATAAAGAGCAGGGGATCGACAAATTGGATCTCCCCCTGGTGGATTGGGGCACCCCGGAGAACCTAACAATTGAAGATGTATGTCGCCCCATTATAGATAATAGTCATAAGTACTTTGAGCGGGTGTGTCCAAGGAGCACCCGTAAAGGCCCAATTGTGCGGAGGTCTACTTCAACCTCCGGAGCCGTGAGACCAAGCAAAAGTAAAGGGAAGGAGAAAGAAAGTGCCCAGGCCCAAGTGCCTTCCCAAGGTCCGCTCCCCATGATGGCACAGATTCACGAACAGATGGAGGCATCGAGGCGGACAAGCCAGAAGATAAGTGCCCAGCTCTCCCACGGTCTCCTCGCAACTCCAATGGCATCTGCTTACCCGACGGGATCCCCGTCATTGGTAACATTAATGAGCAGGCAGACATTCGCCGAGGCAGAGTCTGCAAATATTCTGGACGTTGGGGCCCCATTAAAAAGAAACAAGCAGAAGGTAAACCCTACCCCAAGCGCAGACACGGGCCCCAGCATGCCCAGTGTTCCCCCAGTAGAGGTCAGTTCGGATTCCCCCGAACTGGATGATATATCAAAGGTCTCTCCCTCGCACGATGACTTCGATGACATCTTCGGGACGGATGAGCTTATGAACCTGCATGGGGAAATAGACCAGGCAGTGGAAGAAATTGTCGCCTAGGAGAAGGAAAAGACCCCCGCTGAGGAAGAGATCCCGGAGAAAGAAGTTGCCGCAGAGCAGGAAGCCCGGGCAGAAGCACAAAAGGAGCCTGAGCGGGAGGAAACACCGATCCAGGAGACCGAGACAGAACCAAGGCAAGAAAATGATGAGCAACCAATGACTAGGAAAACCGGACCCACGGGATCAACCGTACCCCCAACCGTCACGCTTCAAGTGCCTTTGGTTACTCCTGGTGACCAAGTGCCCTAGAGTACATTTGGTGAGGTGATCTCAGCTGCCCAAATGCTAAACATTGGCCGGACACCTCCGCCACCTCCGAAGGACGTTCCAACGGAGAAGGATGTCCTGGCAAATGACGCCAAGGAAGAACAACAGCAGCAAGATGAGGGGAGAATCCCCGAAGATATAAATGTCGATTCACCAGATGCTGAGGAAGACGGGGAAATCCCCGATAATACAGGTGATGTTGATGTCGGCAGAGATGAGGTCCCAGACATCACAAATAAGGACGCCAACAGGACGGAAAACACTGAGGCCTCCAGAGAACAGGAACAGGAACAAGAAAAGGAGAAAGAGCCCAATGAAATTGCAGATACCGGGAATGCACCACCGGACTCCGAAGGGAGTCCCAATACTTAGGCCTTGGCAGCAAACCGCCCCAGCCGCCACAATGGCAGGTGGAATCTAAAAAGAGAAAGGCCCCGACGGCAGCAACAGGTATTCCACTCTCCCTAGCCGAAATGATGGCCCAAAACGCAGAGGCCAAGAAGCCTAAAAAGGCACGGACAGTCCATACCCTCTGGACTGGTCCAGGAGGAAGCACAGTTGCAACGATTGCAACACCTCCCCCAGATATAGATGCGGCGACGATAAGGGCCGAAGATTATACAATCACGGAGGTGTCTCTGGGGAGGAGAGACAAGCAGGGTGAGTTTGACCTACTGAGAGAGGCAACCAGGGCGGTAGAAGCCCGCTATGACAAACAGTCCCAGAAGTTGAAGGAGGAAAGAGAAAAGAACGGAAATCTCCTCAGACTTCTGGCAGAGCTTACGCAACCCCTGGCCGAGATCCATCCGGAAGCTTCCACCTCCGGACTACCGCTTCTGCAGGGTGACATGGATGCTCTTAGGGCCATGAAGAAGAAGGCACAGGCTGTGGACAGGTGGATCGCCGAGCAGATAGGGGCCGTAAGGCAATTTTTAAATGTATTGCTCCCGGACTTTTACTTGGCCAAGAATCTCTTGGGCCAAGTAACCAATGTCATTGTTATATGGGAAGGAAACTTGGAGAAATATGAAGGGTGGAAGACCAGGTTAGATGAAGTCATCAACTCCGGAGAAGAGACCGTCACAGAGACGGGAATTTTGGGAGAGGAATCATTCGAATTCCTCCATGCCCAGTACTCTAGACTTGGCCTCAAAATTGAGGTGTGCAAGCAACTAGTCACGGCCCTAAGGGAGAAAGTCACGACGATCTGGTATCCATTGGACCTATTCAAAGCATTCATTGTAAGGGTGTCACAAGTCAACCCCTTCACCACCGGAACATGCGCCCCGGAGGACTACGTCCTCAATAAATATGATGAGCTGATGGATTCCCTGTATCAGTCTGCCACGGACTTCGACGGAGGAAAGCTATCAAGAATATCTAAGATGATGCTCCGGGCTCATGACTCCGTAAATTAGAAGAAGAATTCCGGAATGGGACCAGAGAAGTTGAAGAGAAGTTCGAAGCCGTCCGCGACTGGTGGAATAGTATTAAGGACATAGATGAAGATGGTATTAGCCAAGTTTTGGAGGCATTCAAGAACACTAAAGGACAATAAAGTTCTCCAGATTCCGGGGATTATTACCAGCAGGGTGTATTTTGAGCATTCATTATTCTTTGAGCGCAAGCTCCCGAACTCCGGAATTTCGGATCCAACAATTTTGTATTCTTTTGATGACCCGTGTCCAGGTTCCCCGGAGCCAACCGATCATTATCCAATAGTCAATAAGGGTGTCAGAAAGTAGGTGACCCCAGCAAGGCACGTCAGTTCGAAGGATGGTCCTGACAGGTGATCTTCCCAAGGCGCCGCTCCAGCATTAACTAGCTGGTGCATCGAAGACAGTGAGCCGCTTTTTGCATTAATGAGGCATGTAGCCTCGAACTCCCGGAAGATCGGATTTCCTCTATTCTTTCTCCGGCGCTCTTCTCGAGGCCAATTCTTCTATCCTTTCTTCTTGTCTTCTTCTGTCGATCTATCAGACCTCTGCTTTTTTCGAGGTGATTGTAAAGTGGTGCAGGTAGTACCGGCCACCGAATATTATATTTTATTGTTGAGTGTAAAGTTAGATTAGGTTAAGCTTTAGGGCGAAGACGTGTATAAATAATAAGTCCGACCTCATTTCAAGGGTCGGCGAAATTGATGATTTTGCAGTCCATTCTGTTAGCATTTAGCATTTCATTTTCTTGTAGTTGCAGAGCTCAATGCTCGGTAGTTCTTGATAGTTCTTAGTAGATAGATGCTCTCTTGAAGCTGTTGATGTACACACCAGTGATGCTGGAAAACTGTTAATGAAGAAGGAAGGATTCTCGCAATGATGTTGTTGGTGTCTTGATCTCTGAGTTAACACTCTTTTGTGCTGTATCTTTCTGATGTCCTTTGCTCTAATATTTAAGTAGATTAACGATCTCTTTTCCCTTGCTATTGAACATGTATGAATCGTTGGTTCTATATATGTTTAGTATTTAGTATAGTTCATTAGAGCATGGTTGATGTTTTAAATGTATTTGCATAACTATAAGTAGAATGAATACACTCTAACCCTAGCGTATCTTTTGAAGTTTGTTTGATAATCCAAATGCTTGCAGGAAACCCCAACCTAACAAAATCCCCGGAGAAGACGAGCCAAAAACCAGCTATCCCCCAGAACAAAACAGTCACACACCCAACTTAGCTCCCGCACTGTCGAGACCCGACACTCAGGTGCTTGAAGGCCCGGAGATCCCCAGACAACCTTTACAGGCGAAGTTGGCCAGTACCCCGGTACCCGGTGACAACTTACATCTGTTGATGAGACCGGTCACAAAGTCCCGTCAACAGGTAGTATCTTTGATAAGCAGGACCTACATCAAATGATCCTAACCTATCATAAACCCACACCACTCTCATACAAGTGTGGCCTCATTCATAGTACAAAATTACAAATACCTGCAAACTCCATTGGTGCAGCCTGCATACTCTTGCAAGGTGGGCAGCTAGGATATACAATGAAAATAAAAATGCCAACTAATATCCAATTAATTGATTTCAGTTAACTCGATAACTATTTGCTAGCCAAATGTATGTGATAAACTTTTTTATCTCAAAGTGATCCTTTTAGGCCATTTATGTATATATATTATATAGCCCTCCCAATCAATATTTGCTATTATTTATACGTTGAATTGCCTGCAAAAGTAATACGTGGCCTTGTGCATCTCTTTTATATGATATTTATCATTCTGTCGACCATATGTTGGTTTATTTTTGTAGATTTAATGCATCATAATGCTTAGAACGTCCTTTTGTCCATACAGCATATTTGCCTAAATAGCTTTCTTTGAACTAAATTGGTGCAATGCTTCTATATCATGCAATTTTCTCTACAAAACTGGATTTTTCTTCATACATCCTGTGCTGTGATATTGTCCAATTGTTTTGTTGCTAATTTTGCCTGATTAAATTTGAATTTTCACATTGCATTCCCAAGATTATATGAAGTACAATCTTTGAATTCAAATTAACTCCAGTAACCTGCATACATCTAGACTTGCATGAGAATAACTTTGAATTTCAACAATCGTCAAACAACCAACACTTACAAGAGAAGAACATTGAACCTTAATTGGCAGTCAACTTCTATGAGGGCCGTGCATAATGCCATAAAACTCTGCGCAAGATTAGAAATGATAGTTGACTTTACTTAGTACTAGGAACTTGAAAATGGTTTAATGCAATCTGCAACTTTGAGCCTCATTTCTTGTGAAATTTTAAAGAGGCCGGGTACATGGTCAAAAAACGTGATTGGAATGTTTGAAAGAAAAGCATTTGTCCCCTCCAGATCCTGAAAATGATGTACCAGATTTAAAGAGAGAAACTGCAAAAATAACTATAAGAAAGGATAGAGTAACCCAAGGAGGATCTATGCTACAATGATAAGTAAATAGCACCCAATGCTTACATTTATAAAGTAGCCAAAGGAGGATCTCTGCTACAAAATAAAGCAAATAGCACCAAATGCTTACATGTTCAGCTTCTTCCTATAGTGTTATAAACCTGTAATGACCCCTACCAATAGGATCACTAAAACTCTCAATCCGTGCTCAGGAATTTTGTCAAACAGTTGGCATGTACCGAATAGGGGCTGCAATATAATTAAGTGTTGTGCAACGAATCCATAATATATGATGCCAATAATGTATGAACCACAACTCCAGATTATAACAACTTCC
>MU227340.1:3229815-3241230 GCA_018584345.1 Thuja plicata | reverse complement strand
TAAACTGAATCTCCAGAATGGAATCCCAACGCTGGCTCCCCAATCTGACCCCCTCTGAACACCCGATTAGCTTGCGAGGGTCGCCAAACCAAGCTAATCCCGAAGTCTGAAAAAGGGGGACATTACAAGGAAGCAAAAAAATCTAGTGACAAGCTAAAAGCAATCTAAAGTCCAAATGAAGACCACAAATGTGCATGAGTTCATCAAGAAGATACAAGAGAAAGGAGCAACAATTAGGGACAACCTAAATGCAATCAATAGCATTATTAAAGAGCTATTGGGAGCACAAGTGCAATACAAAGCTAGAGACAAGACATAGTTGGACTTCAAGATGAAAGTAATTGAGGAAAATCACAAGAGAAATATAAAGCCAAGAAATACTTGGAGTCCAGGGCGAAAGTGAGGCAAAGTTTTCAGATTTTCTCACCTAGCAAGCTAGTTTGTCCAAGACTGGACAAAATCAGCGGTCTAAGAGAAATGTTGGCACAAAAGCAGGCCAAGGCATAGCCAATCACCAAGATCTATAACAAATAAAATATGAAAAGGAACCAAGGGACAAAGATCACCAATCAATGATCAACATTAGAAGAAGAACAATAAGAAGAGGGTCAAGGAGGAACAAGGGTCTAGAAAAGAAAGAAGTGGGGTACAATTAAAGCCCACTTAGCAACCTTGTCCTGTTGATCATAAATTTGTTAGCACATGGCAAACACAAAATGATGGCCAAACCCTAGTTTGGGAGGGGCTTATAAATACCTTTGTACAAATCATTAATAAAGACAACTAGACAAAGTAAGAGGACACCTAACCACTTAGGAGAGACCAAAGCATAGTTCGTAGACAATCTAACTATTGGGCTATGATCTAAGTGAAATATTGGTAGAAAAAGAGCCCCACAAATTCACAAATGAAAATTTGAATCATTTAAACAAATAGTTACTAGGATATGTATGTATAAGTAACAATACAAGTACATCGCCTTTAAAATCCATAAACAACAAGGTACAATGGTATTCTGTTTGCATGTGTGGGGGCATAGATTACAAGAATGAAAATAAGCAATTAGCAATTATGTCATTAGTTATAAACATAGCTCCATGGGGATGTACCCCCACCTTAAAAAGCCACATTTATGAAACAAGGATGGCTAAGACAAAAAGACAAGGACAAGACGCCCCCTGCCATCCACTCAACACAGCCACTAGAATATAGATATTTCCAAGATGCCCTATAGAAGCAAAGGTCATCTTCAAGGCATCAACTCTATTGGGGACATTAAGGGGACATCTTGGCATTCTTTGGATGGCCTAGGGAGTTCAAGAAGTCCCTCAACCATCTTGAGACTCCAAGAACTCTCTACATCTAAGGCAACATAAAAGTCAATTTAAAAAAAAATCAAAACAATGTTTCTCTATGATTGTAATTTGTGTCAAAGCTTTAAATAAGAAAACGACATGATTGTATGTACAAATGGTTAACCTTGGAAAAAAGAAGGAATATTTACACAATATTGGAGGTAGACTATTAAATTTAAAACATTGTTACTATTTTTGTTTACAAATACTCAAATGCATGCTCTTTTGGATATTTTTCTTTCTACCGAATATTGTAAGAAATTTCTAAAAACAAAGAAGATAAATAAATAAAACAATTCAAAAATGGTAATACTCTTGTCTTCAACTGCATAAACCTCATCATTTAGACCAGTCAAATTCCCCAACTTTTTACTGTTAGTTATCTAAAGAATGATAATTTGGTTAGAGATAACAAGGATATAGTGTCAAAAAAACATGGTGATAAAATTATGTAAAATGCCATACACAATGAAGGTTTGTATGGTCTCAAAGGCCTTTATTTGTGCTTGATGGTAGAGGCTTCATCCTTTGACCCTTATATCAGGACAAGGAATGTCCCAAGGCATTACCCTAGACTCCACAAGCGACATTCCCTCTAGACCCCACAAGGACTTTACCCCCAAAACCCAACCTCTACTTATATTTGCACCACCAACCACCATCCCTAAATATGGGTCCATGGTACCCCCATGCCAGAAACTCCATGGAACAATGAATTCATAAATGAAAATAAATCAGCATCAATAAAAGGCTTCAATATATACATATTGCAACAACAGTAGAAAAAATTCACCAAGATATTTAATATAATAGAGTTTCAAAATTTTATATTTTTATCCATCAATAAGCCAATAATTTGGCATTTAAAAAAAAAAATCAAATGTCAAAACTACATAAAGATTTAAGAATAAACAAAGCAAAGTAGTCTATATAGCACCAGCAAATTTGTCTTTTTTGTCATTAGCAACCTTTGATTTTCTATCAAGGTAATCTCTCAAGTACTTATTGCTCTCAAGCTCTTATGCATATGTCAGCTATACAAGTGGAGACCATCCAATTTAATCTCTTTATTTCATGTAGGAAGCATCAACTTGAATTGGTCCTATTTTCTAAACACATTCCATGTACCCTGGGTCTATATGAGATAAAATTAAGGAGTGTTGTGAATGTAAAATAGGTGTTTTCACCTTCTCCGACCTAGATCAGTTCCTCATCAATGAGTGAAGCAAATTGCATGCTCCGGTTCCTCTCATGCGAAGACAAACAGGGTACTTTTAGTAGCCATATAACAACCCAATCAATGTAGGTGCAAACTACCAATGAAGACCCCTCCAAATTACTGGTTCCCTGTAACAACACTTCTGCTGCATCAAATTCACCTCATGCATAACAAAAGTATGCATACTTGCTCTTAATAATAGATGATGCCTCTCCAATACCATCATTTTTCTTCACTCCGGACTATAAACTCTTAATGGACAAACAAAGGAGGGAGATGTCTTCTTTATCACTTTTGTCACAGCAGTTTCATTCTACATATCAGGCATTTCTACAAAATATTCCATCAGAAACCCTAGCCCACATTACATTTATGAAAAAAATATACAAAAAGGTCTGATCCTAATGCATGAGAATTCATTAAATGTTCCTGAACATTTAATCAAGTTATAAAATATTAGTTTTCTAGCCAAATGAGGGCAAACAAAGACGACAACAACAAAATTTGCAGTTTTCTAAGCATTAGACGTGCTATGCACTTCTTATGCTGCCTCAATTATTAGAAGTTGTGTTTTGATGGTCATTCAAATGGAAAGTCTACTTTGCTTCCCTTAGAGAGAAAGGCAGGAGGGTGTGGGAGCACAGGTGGTGGGCTTGCAAGCAATCATGCTTTCTCTTAATTTGAGCCAATGATCAGCATTGATCTTGAGCACCGAGTGGACTATACAGATAGTAGTGATGCAACCATCTATCCGGATACAACTGGTGACTAATACATCAGATGCTTGACAAGCTGCTGCATTAGCAGCACATAAACGCCATTCATCTACCAAATTTGCTCACAAACACCTCATCTAATCAATCTGGAAATAGTCTCAATTTTTATTTTGTGAGGGGGACAAAATGAAATCCCTTGAAACCCTTGCAGTGCCATGTAAAACCTCTGTATTTTCATATTTACATTATAGATCCCAGGGAAATTACACCTTTCATGCTGGTGACCTTAGTAAGGTCATATCTCCATGCTAATTTTCCTACTGAATTTTTGGATTCATATCAGCATGCTAAATACAAATGGCACTTTTATGTTCAAAGAAATCCATTTAGAGTTTCGGCATTACTTTGAATAAATTAGACATCTTCACTTGCAGAACATATCTCCTATAAGTTTGCAACATAGAAAAACTAAAAAGAAGGTTTTATCAAGTTATCAACAACACAGCAAGCCAATTCAAGTGAATGTAGCATTAACAACAACACTTTGCCCGGTAGCATAAACAATCAGAGAGTGTTGGTTTTTGGCAGGCTTTGTAGAAGACCTCATTATCGACACTCCAAAAAGTACAGAAAATACAAAAGGCACCTATTAATTCAGTTTGGAGATTTAATACAGCCCCCTGATTGGTATTTGGACAGGCTTTCTGCTCTTTCTTTTCATTGCTTTTGTTTTGCATATCCAAAATTGGTTTTACATGAATCAATAGTTTAGTCAAGGTTTCATTTTTTTAAAATGCTTGTTTCTTTTGTTTCCTAAAATTGTCTCCATTTCCTTGTTCATATAGATAGAGTTTTGTTAGGATTCTCTGAAATTTGCATGTTATCCTCCCAAACTGTGTGCAAAATTTAGTTGAACCTTAGCTATTGGAAGCTGCTGTCCTTGAAACAACTTTGCAATTTTTTGGTTGCATATCTTGATTTCAATTCGTTCTTTGAGCATTGTAAGGCTTCCTACCACATAAGAAGTGATAGGATGATAATATGTCCATATTCCTGAAGATACTTGTGTTTTTTCTAGTTTTTGCTATAGGATTGTTCCTCTGTATAGTCCTCAGACTCGTCTTTGTTTCATGGTTGAACTTAATACTTTTATGATGTTATGCAATATACTTATATGGTAATACTATTATGTTCCAATGAATATTTAATCATGTGGTAAATGAATATATGTTGCATATTGGATATTGGATATGTATTGTTCTTGTTAACATTATGATGCAGATCAGATCATTAAGGAAGAATGACCAGCATGGCGTCTAAGTGGTTAGCTGCGAAGACTTAGTCCTTCAGCTGAGGAAGCGGTCATTGGAGCAATGCAAGGATAAAGGTGGCAACAGCCAAGCAAAGATCGAGTCAAGAGGGATGTTCTTAATTCTGAGAAAATCTAGGATAGCGGATGCTAAATTTGTTCTTCCTGTTGTTGAACTAGTTTCTTGGTTCCTTATTCCTAGGATGCAATAATGTAAATCCACCTATTTCTATGGTGTGATTAGTTAGTCAATAGTTAAGTTCTCTTATAAATAAGAAGTTACTCTCCTACGGAAGCAAGCTAGAAGAGAGTGAGTTTGTAATAGCATATTCAGTTTTTATCTAAGTTCAGTTTTTCAGCACTGTTTCAGTTATATGAATAAAATGATGAAGTTTTGAAGATCAAGAGTTTGTAACTCAGTTATGGATTTACTCACTCAAGGGGGCCCACTTGGTGAGTAGCCCCTAATTAGTTTTAGTTTACATTTCTGCAACATTTAGTTTCAGTTCTGGAATTGGCTTGTTCCTGCAGCCACTGGAAGTTATTTCCTGTGACTGTTCCTACAGCCAAAGAAGGAAGAGTAATCCCTGTCTGATTCAATCCAAGCTTTGTCTTGGTTAGTTACATGAATTCAGTTTAGTATTTCATTCTGCAAGTATTTTGGTTAAGTTACTTCGAAGCATTCATTTCCTGCAGCCATAGAATAGAGTTAATTTCAAGAATTTACTTCCTGCAGCTTAGAGTTAGCATGGTTTTAGTGGGAACTTAGTCAACAAACTGTGCAGACCCATTTCAAGTACACATCCCTGGGTTGATGATTAAATGAGCCTTCATAACGAGAAAGATAGCTACTCAGATAGGATGTCCAATCCCTGAGTTGAGTGATACACCTAGTTATTAATACCTTTGTGAAGTCAAGCAAGAAGCATATGCATGCCATCAGATCTTCATCGGCTAAAAATATGACAAAGACTTGCAAAACATCACCTTGGAGCGAAGGAATTATTAGCAAATATTGAATCAAAAGAAGTGGTAGATGGTCTATGACATAGTCTAAGCTTTCTATATTCACATCTTATGTGCCAAAACCTGTCATGTGAATGTCTAAAAATCAATCACTTGGCTCTTTTACTGTCGCCATCAAAGCTTGGTTCTCGACACTTTCAGTGTAACATTGTATCTCTAAGATAGTCGATTTAAGGTCCTAGTTACTATGTTGGCTACATTGGACATAAAAATCTTCAACCACTATGCTGCCATGAATATAGAGGAGCATATGGCATAAATTGAAAGTTCTAGTTTTTCAAACATTCCAGAAAGTAATCATATTAGATTCTGACATTATGTCCACATATTAGAGTTTAGTCATCTATCACATTTCTTGTTTCATCTAGCATCAGGGCTTAGAAATCAGTTCTTGTGGGCTCACCTGTAACTGCAATAGTAGGGGAGGACGCAACAAGTGGAGTGTTAATTACATTTCTGCCCAGAATATTTTCCGTTCTTTTCTCATTTCTCAAGATCTCTCGTTCATCAATTGATATGTACGATGGTAACATGCTGACATTTTCAAGTAGAAACTAAAATTTTTTAAAGCCCCTTTCTCCCCTTTTGGAAACCTTTTTCATGGAGAACAAAGCATTCAAAACACCTTTAAGAGAAGTTCTATGGCTTCTGAAAATCTTGTAATATTTTCAAAAGACAAGACTGAAAATTAACAATGTCGTTGTAACCTTGTAGATTTTGTTGCTTGGCTTTGTCATCATGTTTCTTATAAGTTGCAACTTCAAAAACCAAAAATTAAAAGATTTTTCAGTCAGACCATTGCAGCATTTGCAAATCAGCCTCTTCTTTGAAGTAAGCTTATAATTGTTGTATTTTTCTGTAATTCAAGAACCTTGTGGCTGTGGATATACTTCCTCATAAACCCAATCTAGCCCTATAATTGAAGCCATCCACTACGATTTTCTACTATAAATTGAGTATAATAGGCATGACCTTCAAATATATTTGACTGTACATTTATTTATGGCCCAAGCCATCATGTGTGCATAAATCTTTCTAGAACAGGTTCCTTGTAAATATTTACTCCGTTTTGAGTTGCAGCTTCTAAAATTTCTAATCCTCTACATTCTGTAAAAAACTTACAGTGCCTTGCTACTCATAATTCTCTACCTGATTATTAGTAATTGAGTGCTCTTCCTAACTTTTTTAATTGACCTGTCATATAATACATAACTGGCATGATGTTATTTTTGGTGTTGGACAGCTAAGTGAAAACCTGGGGGATCAGGATCAATACAGATCCATCAGATCCTTAACTTTCCCTTAGAAATAGA
Organism: Thuja plicata; assembly: GCA_018584345.1. NCBI lineage: Eukaryota > Viridiplantae > Streptophyta > Pinopsida > Cupressales > Cupressaceae > Thuja > Thuja plicata. Next base: position 3,234,292 of record MU227340.1, on the reverse strand, counting down.
GATCACAAACTAGCCATATGCTACGGGTACGAGGATGCTTTAGGGTGTAGAAGACTCAAAGGTGCTTTTCACATTAAATAATCAAGAAAAGCTTTCTAATGCACATTTATGATGAATTATAACTCAAATAAATATTGTGCTTCCTCTTTTAGATGTCAATTAGTGTTACAAGAAATCTAAATAGAGTGTAATGTCCTCTTTTTGAAATAGGATTTAACAATAAATAATTATAACAAATTAAAATATATAAATATATATATATATATATATAATATAATCAAAATTTAATTAAGTTTGATCACACCTTATACAGGTGTTGGTTAACAAACAGGCTTTTGCTTATAATACGAATCAGGCCCTTGCAAAAGTCTTACCGTTATCCATAGCTGAACAAACTGTGAAACAATTTGATCTCTGAATTGATAGGTACAGCTCCCTAATATAGATATGCAATGAATGAATTTCTAAACTATTTGAAATGGGGTATGCTCTTGACGAGAGAGCAGAAGAGGCGTCTAATGGACATACATCACCATGATGTATCCACGATGCAATATAAAGTATGAATCGAAAAGAAACTCAATGTTGTGCTTGCTCACTCAAAAAAAACCATGAAGAAACTAACACAGTTTAAATCATCAATTCATTTATGCATATATGCCTTCACAACCGCAAAGATCATACATATAGCTAGAGCATTTGAAGAACAGAAATCTGTTAAACAATATGAACATAACAGGAGGGAAACAAATAGTGATTCACAAGTCACCTTATAATTACAGACTCAACAACAGAGTATGATATCTATAACCAATTTATCTCATCTACCATACATCCATTCATTTAACAGTAAAACCAAAACCACCAATGAACAATAACCATAAAACAATTTCGATTCTCACATAGTTGTCACAGCAACAGGGGGAAATTGTATTAAAAATTGCCGATCCGATTTAATGTTCAACAGAGATGTAAATAGTTTGTTCGCCTTCTCATGGCGGTTACAACAAAATATTATCTTGAAAATAAACAGATAGGATCTTAAACAGGTGTCAAAGCTTTCAAAAGCAGAAATAGAAAAGTAATCAATTTTAATCTATGCGGTTTTTGTCTCTTCTCCCTTTTCAACCGATGCCTCTGTGGAAGCCTGATGGCTGGATTAATCACTGAAGGGCTTCAAGGACACCTGTTATTCCTTCCTCTTCTGACACTTTGACGTTATCATTCTTAGTCATCCAGTAGAGGTGGTTCTCCTTCAAATCCTCTACTTTCTCCTCGTAGTCTTGCATTTCATGGCTGATTTGAGATAACAAAGCGCCAAGCTAAGTAAGCTTTTGAATTTCTGTCATTTGATATGCAGAGGAGCTGATTATCGTGTTGATGTGTTCTTGATAATTTTCCATCATACTACTAATATCAATGAAGTCTTCTCCCTTGCCCTGATATGAGGCACATCCCAAATTAGTGAAATGCTTTTTTGTTCTGTGGATGTCCTCTCGTAAGCTATTCGTCATTTCCCTTAAATGATTAAGGGTTTTAGTCACACATTTCCGTTTAAAAGTTACAGAGAACGTCCATTTTTACAAAGGTTCATTGGGTGACTGTAACAGACCTAGCTTGACCACATTTTCGATTTTCATGTCCATAACTTCCTTAAGCATTGAGAACAGCTTCTCATAAGAATCTTCTTCCTCTTTGATGATTATGATGTCAGTCTGTATGTTGTCTCTTGTTTGCAACAAAATTTTGTACAAGGATCTGAGGCGTCCAATTAAAGGCAGCCCTCAGACCTTAAGATCTTCTATCCAATCTCTACCAATTCTGCCCAGGTGTCTATCTTCTTGTAACTTGGCATTTAGGGCTTGGTTCTTGCTTCTCGTCGGATCTAGGATAGAGGAGGAGGGTGATTGTAGAGAAGATAGGGGCATAAGAACTTTCCTGAGGTAGTCGGAAAGTTGAGAGACTGCTACTTTTAACCTGACCTTCTCCTGTTTATCTTTGTCCAACTTTTCTTTCACCTGTTGGTGGGAAAATTCCCACATCTGAACTGTTCCTTCGTGTTTGGGAGGCGCAATGTCTATCCTAGTCACTGTGAAGTCGGATGCATCCAAGTGAGCTAGATTGTTTGTGGCTTCAGTTTGGGCTATTTCCATGACAACATGCCCGGTATCTTGATCTTTCCCCAAAGCAGCCAAAACTGATGATTTCCTCTTCTTCTGAGGAGTAGAAGGATTGCATAGAATCTGATCAATCATATCTTGAGGGGGAATGTTGCTTTCTGCTCTCTTCCTTTTCTTCTCAATAGACTGTTCTAGCCAGGAAGGAGTGGATAAAACCTTCGAGGAAAACTTGAGGCTCTCCAGATCAAATAATTTCCTCACAATATGAGGAGTATCCTTCTGAGCGGACATGAATGGAAATTTGAGAGCTTTAGAAGGACTAGAAGAGGTTAAAACGAGGGGTACCTGCGAATCCATCAAAGGATTTTCTTGTTGTTGATCAGAAGCTTCCTGTTGCATATTGTAAAGTTCTCCCAGTGGAATATCTCCTTGTACCGGGTTTTCTTTGTCTTTAGAATCTTCTCCCTCCGTTAGATCTATAACTGGAAGGGATCCTTCTCCACAGGTAGGCTTAGGCTCTAACTCTTTCTTTGGTGGCTCGTCATCTCCTCCGCTAGCTTGGGAAGATGTAGATGCTGAGATGCTTGTTGGGATAGTAACACCAGGTGTAGAAGACTGACGTTGCGTTGGAGTTGGTGACTTTTGTGTGGAGCTTCCTTTTCTCTTCCCAGTTTGCTTCCACTCAATCCAATCTCGAGCCCTTTTCATTATTAAAGACATGCGAACATCGAGGTCATCAATTTTTGGGATGTCCCAATTTATACGCGCTATCGGGGTTCCATTAATCTTTTTCAAGTATCGTGGGGCGAACAGCTCAGACCCGTCATCCACTAGGCCATCCACATTTAAATTCATTTCGTAGAGTTTTATTTGGTCTACGGTGAGCCTCAACCAAGACCTTTCTCTCATTTCAAAATCATCTGCGCAATTTGCCCAAAAATATTCTATCACTGGCACATGACGGAAAGATAACCCTAGCTGCAAATTATCTCTAACAAAGTTGCTGGGATCATATTGGGTCCGCAGAACCTTGTATTGTTGAAAAGGATATCAGGTTGTTGCAGCCTTACCTGCATTTATAGCATTTGAACTGGAAGAGCATGAATACGCCCCTATCGTGATAGGAAAAGAAATCTCGGCTTTGTGCCTTTCTCCGCACCTTTTATTTACTTCTTGTGCTTGGCAACACAACTCGATCAAAACCATCTTGTCGTCGGGGATATCTCGGTAGTGATGGAGCCCTCATTTTTGCAAAATTTTGAGACCTCCATTAAAGAAATTGTGTTGGAAATTAATTCTCACTAACACAAACAAAACTATAAACATCACTATTGCTCAAGAAATAAACATTTCATAAAGAACGATGTTCTGCTGAAGATGGAAGAAGAATACATTGAAAAGATATATTTTCAAATATTAAGCTTCAAGCCAGATTCACTTATCACTAGGTGAAATTCGAAGGTTGAGAAAAACAGATAACAATAGAATTACCAAAGCACGTGGAAATCAAACTAAGACAGATATTAAGGATTGCTGAATAAATACTGTCAGCAACTATGCAACTGGACAACATTGGAACATTAGCATCATATCAACATTTGAATGGAGTGAAGTATGCACGGCAGCAATTGATGATCAAAGTCAACCAAAGTAAATTTCATAGAGAACTTCATACTTCAGAACATACTTGAACTTCAGAACTTCATAGAGGATGATATACAGATACAGGGATATAAGCGTTGAACTTTCATCAGCAAATAAAATATATATTAATCGACTCTCATGAAAAAATCCCGCTAAATATACGGAAGGCTATGAAGATGTTATGATGGTCTCTAGAAAATAATTGCAATGAAAGTGACAGAGACGGAATGGAGGAGACTTCAAGAAAGCCGCTCATACAAGGAAAAAGAAGCAATGAATTATTATAATGTTGAAATTGAAAGATAGACGAATATACTAACAGCAAAGAACAGAACCGACACTGAAATATCTTGGATGTCCAGGTGCCGTCAAACTCTTAGTAGAAATAATAACAATGAGAAAGTCTAATATGCAGAAGGAATGATCTGGCAGTTATATAATGCATACAATGAATGACGTGGTGCCATCCATAGACTCCAACTTAATCGAAACCAAGTCAATTCATTTGGCATTGGAAAATATTAAACTACAATGTTAGAAGTCTTTGTGCGTGCCTAACAAAATATTATTACAAAGCAAATCAAGTGGCAGAATAATATGGTTAAGGAGATAATTATTGAAGCGGTGCAATTATAATGAAAAGTATGGATATAATTAAAGTGAAGAGATATAGCTTTTCAATTTGAAAAGTCACATCCTCTAAAATGAGATAT
>MU227340.1:3199901-3229408 GCA_018584345.1 Thuja plicata | reverse complement strand
AGTTGTATGTAATCTTCATCGAAGTTGACTCTATTGCCCGAATGAGCAGAGGCACTGATCTTTTATTTTTGGATTATTGGGTTTATATGTGAAGTCAGAAAATCTATCAATTCTTTCCTACAAACCTCAAATCCACTATTTAGAATCATTACACCAAACATTTAATTTAAACATTCAGCATTCAATTTCATATTGATTGAGTTCGAGGAATTTGCCAGCCGAAGAACTCACCAAAGCTTAAATTCGCTATAGAAAAGCCTTGGACCAAACAGTCAACGTTTGAGGTGAAGGTCTACCCACCTGGGTGTAGCGGAGCCTAAAGGGCAGGGGAATCAAGGTGATTCTCGTTCGTTGGCCAGAATTGATTGTGGAATCCTATTGGAGAAGTGGCAGGCTCTTGGATTTCCAATCTGCGGTTTTCGGAACCAACAGGTAGCTTGTTGGGGAAATCATCAAACGCGCCAATTCCGAGATATGTAAAGGTCGGTAATTGGGTGAAGTAGCTGTCATACTTGGAAATTACCCCAACCACTTCTTGAGATAATCTCCGCTCAGGGCATCCTTGTAGTTCCCGAGTCAATTTCATGGTAAATGCATCATTTACCCTCCTGAACTTAGCATAACTATTGTGTAACTATAAGCATGGATAGAAATCATATATTTGTACATCCTCGTCAAAATCTTCAACATGATTTAGACTGGATGAATGTTGTGTGCATGCTAGGGCATAAATAATGTAAGAAGACATGAAAAAGGAGTCGTGAAACTTAGGCTCGATTATTGTAGTCTTCAGTCTATCACTAATGAGCTCATTCCAATCTATGTACCTTTCCTCGGCGCACATAGTCTGCACTAAAAAGAAGACCCATTCCTCTAAATTGAGAGCTTCCTCAATGCCTCTCGTTCTGTGTAATAAGACCAGCATGTTGGCGATTTCCCTCTTCAAATTCGCGTCATAAATGGTCTTGGGAAGCTTCGAATTGCTGGACCTTGCTTGCTCGAACCATTCTCTCAACATTACGGCTCTCCATTTTGTTTTGTTCTCATTGAAAAATGAAGTTGAACGAGCGTAATCCCAATCTGTGTATTCTTCCCTCGCAGGCAGGCGGAAGAAGTTCTGAATGGTGGTTCTATCTAAGGTGACGAGAACATCTCCATTAGCCGTTTTGATCTATTGGGTATCTAGTTCGAAACGAGCAATGCATTCCCTAATCAGCTCTGGGGATTGCACAGCAACGGGAAATTCGGCCGCCTCCATGAGTCCACTCTTAACCAGTTTTTCTGTGATGGGATGTCTAGGCTCTCAACGAATTCTCCTATGAAGATCTCCCAAGTCGAAGTGACTTAATTTAGTATCACAGATTTCTTTCCATTCACTCTCGATGTCGTTGAGGTGATCATACCCATGATATCTGAGAGCCATTCTGTGTATTTGTAGGCCACAACAAATTTTTATTCTCAGAAGAAAGTAGCATAAAAAGCGAGGATACCTTTTGCATTTGTTAATGCAATGATGTCTTGTTTTAACTTCTTCCACAAGGTATCATGTGATCGAGGTAAATCTGAGGAGATCATGGTGCATTGATGGCATTAAATACATTAAGTGCAGGACAAGACGTCTTTGTAAGTAAATCGTGCAACGCATTTATTATTTTGATCCATGGCGAGTTGCTTATGTCAATCGGAATTTTCAAAAATACGCATTACGGAATACCCACAATCACCGTGTGAAGTTTTGGAAAAAGCACCCTAGCACCACTGATTCTGATTCTTCTTCTTTTCGCTAGGTGGAGATTTGCATACCTCGCTTCGTTTCCGCTGGTGAAGTATGCTATAACAAGGAAAACCCGAAGATGGGCTATCACTTTGTAAATGTCGAGAATTACCCTTCGTGAGTTCCAATTTTCGGAATTTCGGAAATCTTACCACCATACTCCTCTTTCCGCCCCCTTTAGTACTTTGATCATCAATTTTCCGAAGGGAGACTTTTAGTGCTTTCTCTTTCTTTTCGGAAATTTGGACGGCGCCTTCCTTAGCTACTATTCCCGAAAGCTTCAGCAATAGAAGCTCCTTATTCCCAAAACTCTGCGCTCATGCTTTCCTTTCTAAAACTTGAAGCTTGAATGTTATTCATCGGATTTTGATTGTGAGTTAGTACAAAGGGAAAAGACTCTAGCGAACATGGAAACACGAATTCCCGAAATCCGACTTAAGGACAAGGTTTGAAATTTTTTGGGTAGGATGGTAATTTTTGGAGCATCAGGAATACTCATTTTCCGAAGGTAAAGTCAAGTATTCACAATTTTCCAATTTTAAAGCCAATTTTACAATGGGACTAAAATATGGCAACAACGGGCAGAGGAAACAAACTAAAATAACTTGTTGTGATGGCAATGTGTGAATCCAGCAAAGGGAGAGTGATTTCAAGGGCAATGGTGCAAGGTCTGGAGACAAAGGATGCAGAGAATGGACATGCAGATTCAGCCGGAGATCTTGAGCGTCAATTTCTAGAAGCTGATAGTGATTCTTCCCAGAAGGGAGCAATGTCAAGGAATGCTAGGGTTGCGGTCAGAAATATCAACATTTAGGAGGCATATGAAGCCCTTACAGTGGTTAGTCCAGAAACCTTCTGCAATCTAAGGTTGAGTAGATCTAGCCTTCGATGGAACAAATTAAGAGATGGTGCAAACATCATTTGGAGGTTTCTATCCTTGTGATCAGCTTTCTTTCCCTAGGGTTCTTTCAGATGACATTTTCTTTGAAAGAGGAGAGGGATTCGATTATGACGGGTGGTTTGTGGTTCATGGGAAACGTTGGTCTTTTCCCCATGCCTGGACCCTAGGTTTTGACTCACACAATGAGGAGATCAAAAGAGCCCCAATTTAGATCAGATTGAACAAGTTTCCTCAACACCTCAAATCGGAGGAAATGTATACAATCATAGGTAACTCTCTGAGGGAATATATTAAGAGTGACCAGAGCCTAGGAGTAGGGAGGATTCCAGATAGAGTCAAATAATATGTGCGGAACGATTCTAAGTCAACCAATTCAGCTGTTGCTCAAATTTTCTTCAATTTTAGGGTTGTGGCTTCAAATAGTGGAATATTTGGAGCTTCCAGTCAAGTGCTTCATGTGTGGAAAACTAGGGCATTTAGCTAGGTCTTGTGATGCCTTGGGTGTTCCCAAAGAAACTGTGCCTTCATGGAACCATTCTCCAAACAAAAGGAGTAGGGAGGGGAGGCATAAGGAAGAGTCAGTGGGAGAAAGTTTATGAAAGGAAGACCCTCAAGAGGATGGACCAAAAAAGCCAAAGCAGAGGGTTCAAGCACTTAGACACAATCTAGACGATTCAAGCAAAAGCAAGGAAGAGTTGATGGCCAATATGGTGATTGTAGAGATACAGGAGATCCAAGTTGTGGAAAAAGATGCCTCCTTTCCTTGTGCTAAGGGGTTGTAGGATCCATTGCTTCAAGAGGAGGGATAAATCTTCAATAATATAGTCAATGTGATACAGGAAGCGAAGATTAACAAGGAGGTGGAAGTTGGGCAGCAGATCCTTGTGCTTAAGGATGATAAGACTCGGGAGGGCAAAGAGGAAGGGAAAGAGAACAGATGGAGTATAGCCCTAGAAGGACGAAGAAATTTGGAGGCAAAGCGAATGACTTTTGATGTTGGAGGATCCAATAGCAAGGGCAGGAAATCAAAAGCCACGAAGGCTAAATTTAAGGCTTTGGAGGATTTAGAAAAGGGATCCCCGGTATCCATAAGCAAATTTGTTAATCATGGAGGTGAGAACCTCCTAGCAGTAGGTTTTAGATGAAGTGCATAAGCTGGAACATAAGAGGCCTCAATGGCCCTAAGAAAAGTTATTTGTTGAAACGACTTATTGAGATTGAGACTCCAGATTTTATGTTAATTCAGGAAACTATGGTAAGTGATATAAGATTTCATGAGATGTTGAGTAGGCTATGGAAAAATCGGAAGGGGTTGGCTATCTTATGGAATAAGAGCTACATTAGCGGTTCTATGGTGAAGACAAATCATAATGTTTTGACGGTTAGGTGTTTAGATGGTACAGATGATAGTCAATACCTCATCATGAATGTGTATGGTACTAACAATGAATCTAAACACCTGAAAGTGTGGGATCTCCTTCATAATTTTAGGAGTGACTTTGTACAAGAAAATTGGGTGATTGGGTGGGGAGGGGGGTGAGTATTTTAATGCTATCTTAGCCCCAGAGGATAAATAGGGAGGCAGAATGCAAGGAGATTGTGGATCCATCTCTTTTAGAAATTGGCGTGAAGATCTAGCTCTTATGGATGTCAAGCCTAAGAAAGGTTGGTACACATGCAACAAGAGAATTGATTCTAAAATGATTCAGTACAGGCTCGACGATTTCTTTATTAATTCTGATTTGTTCTTGGAGCTGGGTGGTTTCTAATCCAAAGTTTTAAGTTTTGGAGGATCCAATCATTGGCCCATATCCTTGACTCTAACCAATCCCAACAAGTCGAAAGCTATTACTTTCAAGATGGAAGCATTTTGGTTTGCTCATTCAGATTTTGACGGCCTTGTGGCAGATTGGTAGAATTCGGATATCAGGGGCAGCAAGAGATATATTGTTTCTGAGAAGATGAAAGTTGTCAAGAAGATGGCAAAGGCATGGAATAAGGAGGCCATGGGAAATATCTTTGTTAATAAAAGTAGGGTGGAGACTGATTTGAAAGAAGTTGAAGAAGCAATTTTGATGTACGATTATACTGCTGAGATTAAGGATAAGGAACATAAGCTGCTCGAAGATCTTGATAGACTACTCAGAATGGCAGAAGTCTTCTGGCAACAAAAATCTATGGTTAAATGGCTAAAGGAGGGCGACAGAAACACTAAATTCTTTCAGTTTTCCACCAAAATCAGGAGACAACGCAACAGTGTTAAGATTGAGGATATTGAGGTGATTAAGATTGAGGAATATATTCAGAATTAGAGCAGAGAAGCAGAGTAGACTTCTTAGCAGCAGACTTCTTGAGAAGAAAATATTTGCAAATGATACGCACAAGATAAGCACATCAAAGAACATCAGCAACTTCAGAACAGAGAATGAGACCTTATCTAATTTATAGCAATCATACTCAGGCGTACAACTGGATATTATAACTATAATTTGGCATGAGTATTAATTCTTATGATAGACAACATAGTGGATCATATTTATAATTACTTGCTTATGAATAATGTATATGCAATCTAAGAATATGGTGTTATTATGTGATCTTTTAAATGTAGAATATAGGCAATAATGTATAGTTCTTTATATATTCCTATAATCAATCATGGTAGGGATTATAGGGGAATACAAGGAGGAGAAACAGTTATGAGGTCCTCTTCTGAGCACGCCACCTCGTGGTGCTGACAGATAGTCCCATGAGGGCAAGGGGGGTGCAAGGAGTGCCCCAGCCTTGGGCTTAGAAGGGAAGGATGTTCCAGATACCCTATTGTAGCTTCCCCAAACCCTTAACATGGTTGACCCTTCAGGAATTTTAATCATAAGAAGGAATAAGGATGACAATGGCAGAGGGGAATGGCTATGGGATTCCTCACTAGGTACACCCCCTCATATGGATGGCAAAGGGCCACATGATGGTCAAGAGAGATGATATCCACTCTTGGGCTGACGGTAGAGGATCGTTTAAGACATCCTAATATGCCCCTTATCCTAGCTCTCCTATGGTTGAACTATATCAATAAATCATATATATCTTATGATTAAATCAATGTTCCTAACCCTAGTAGGAAAGATCTATGCTTTCAATGTCTTTAATAAGGAAGATATATTTTGTGGATTATGTTTCAATGATTTCCTAACATGTTGCAGCATCTCAACCATGTTCACGATGTTATTAATTCTATTCTACTTCTTGTCCTACTTGGAATTTGTGATTTAGGGCAAAAACTAGAGCATTAACCAAAGGGGACATTACATGCTTTGGGGTTTGATAATTGCCAAGGAAAAAGGATGGAGATAAAGATAAAGATAAAGGTAAATTTATTAATTTTCAACAAGTGAACACAAACGGGTCAAAGGGACTGAAGAGCCGAACAAGAGACAAACCAACAACAGGAACACCGAACGGTGACCAGGAAACAAAGAACAATAGAAAGAAGGAAAGAGAAACAAGGACCCAGAGAAACACAGGGAGGGTGGAAGGGGTGAGAAGCCACCGAACAAAACTAGGGAACAAAACTATGGATACATGGCGATTCCAAGCTTGTTATTGGTGCTCTGAAAGGTGGAAATGCTCATAGTTGGAAGCTGGAGGTGTTTGCTGACGCGGACATGTGTTTGATCAGTGAGATGGACGAGGTCAGGATCACTCATATTGGCAGATCAAGCAACAAGTTGGCTGACTAGATGGCAAACACGGGTACCTTTCTGGGTACAAATTGTGGAGTGAGGTCTAAGGAATGGAGTATTAAAATAACATAATAGTCATCTTTAATGGTCATCTTAAGTTTAAGTTGTCACTATTTTTAGCGCTTCAGTCTTGTAATCTTTATTTAAGGAACCTTCGTCTCCTCTGTTTAAGACATCAAAACATTTGAACATGGCATCAGAGCGGGTCAATGGGGTTTCATAAAATTTGCCAAATTTCTCAAACAAAAATCGTAGCCTCTTCTGATCTAGAATTTTTTTCCAGAAATTTGTTATTCGATTTTCATTTTTTTATAAAAATTGTTGGAGGTTTTGTTGAAATAATTCAAGAAGAAAAATTATGGGAGGGTTTTTATAATTTTTCCTCAAAACGAAGTTTTGTATTCTGATCCATGTCTCGGATTTTGTGTTTGGTTTTTTTTTATTTTTCTCCTTAAAAATCGTTTCTGGATTCTGTAATTTGCGAAGTTGCTTGTTTGAGTGGGATTTTGTTTGTTGGTTTTTTATAATTATTTTTCCACAAAAAAATTATTCTAGGGTTTTATACTTTTTTCCTTAAAAAATTACTACAAGGTTTTAAATTTTTTTCCTAAAATATTATTTGTTTCGATGTTTGGGTTTTGCATGATTTTGTCTTTAAAAATCATGCATTCTCGTTTGGAGGATTTTCTAATTTTTTTCACAAAAAATTACGTCAAGTGTTCCTATTTTAGGGTTTTTATCATTTTCCCCGAAAAAATGATGCTTTGTAACTTCAGTTTCAAGGTTTTAACCCTTTTTTCTAGAAAAAAAAATGATGCTTTGTAAACTTCAGTTTCAAGGTTTTGTCGATTTTTTTCACAAAATTCGTGGCTTCTTGTAGTCTATTTTGAGTCGTAGTGTTCATCTAGAAAAGTTCTTGGCAAATCATGGTATCTTGTAGTCTGTTTTGGGACGTAGTGCTCATCTGCAAAAGGGTTTGGCGATTTTCCTCAACACCGTGGTTTCAATTTCATCCTGGTGTCTCTGGCTACAGGGAGTGATACCTTTGTTTTTCGACATCAGGTTGGCAAGTTTTTAGTTATCTTGCTCTTTTCCAAAAGTTTTGCAGAATCAGGGAGGGTCTCACCAGCAAGCTCATTTTGCAAAGCATTCTGAAGAGGAGGGGGCAGCTTTCTCTATGCATCTATGACTGGAAAGGGGCAGCATTCTATGCATTCATGACCAGAAGGTGGCAGCATTCTATGCATTCATGACCAAAAGACCCGCAGATTGTCTTTTGTAGGGTAATTGATAGAATGACCATTAAGGGAGGGTATTAGAATATTTTGTTATTTTTATTTTCTCTTTTTACCTAACTTTTTAAATTCTTCTATTAATGGTCATTTAGGAGTTTTATTTATTACTTTCTTTTAGACTTCTATTTTTAGAAGACTTTTGCTTCAGTTTGAAGCTCTTGTAATGGTTTATATACTCGTAAATCTTTCATTGAATACATCAAAATATTTGAACATGAAGTGAGATACTTCCCTTTGATGCCAACGTGTTGGTGTCGAGTGACAGATCGGATTAGCTTCACTTTGCTTGGTTTGATATTTGTGCAATGCTTCTAGTTACTCTCCTTTGTCAAGGACCTTTGACTATGGATTCTGTTTTTATCTACAAGCTGTTTCTGGATTTGATTGCATAAATATTTTTGCATCGACGTTTCGGATCACACTCCTTGATCCATCATCAGGATGATACTAAAAGATCTCTTTTAGTATCATCCTGATGATGGATCAGAGATCTTTTAGTATCATCCTGATGATGGATCAGGGAGTGTGATCCGAAACGTCGATGCAAAAATATTTATGCAATCAAATCCAGAAACAGTTGTATGCATATGCAGACCAAAAGTGAATGAGAATTTTGCAAGCAAAGTATCTCGACTCTAGAGATAGAAATAGGATCTTGACAATCAGGAATCCCACAACGAGCTGGGCAGTCTGGAATTTTATGCTATCATGTAGGAAAGTCATTACCGATCATTTGACTTGGAAGCTTGGGGATGGGAGATCGGTTTCCTTCTAACATGATTCCTAGGATGGCTACAAGGCTCTTCAATAAGAACATCCCAATACAAAGCTTGTCAGAATTTCAGAGGCACGGTGGGGCAGCAAGGTGAGAAAATTCATAACCATGAAAAGGGAGCATGGTGTGGTGACGTGGGAGTGTAAAGATCCTAAAGAGTTGAACTTACTTCGAGACTTACAAGATTGGTTGAGGAATGCCATTAAGGGGAGGAGTATCCTTCTGCTCGAGACCCCAGATTGTCTCATTTGGTGCAGGGAAAAGAATGGCAAGTATGTGGTCAAGATTGGCTACAAGTTATTAGAAGCAAAATTTGAAGACCAGGCATGGCCTCTTAAGCTTTGTTGGAGACAGCAAGTTCTTCCTAAAGCCGATTCATTTGCCCGGTTGGCCATTCGAGGTCGTATCCTATCAGGAGATAGATTAAACAAGATTAGCTTTGTTGGTCCTTTTAGATGTCCATTGTGTAAGGTGCGTGAGGAAACTATTGATCATTTGTTATAACATTGTGATTTTGCTCAGAGTTGTTCATCCTTTTTTATGCATGAAACTTAATTGGCAAAAAGCATTCCTAGCAACAATCAAAAAGATGTTCCAAAGTTGGAGATTGGTTCAAAATAAATCCCTGTTCTCCAATATTTGGCAGGTGAGTCCATCAGTCCTCATTTGGGAAATCTGGAAAGAACAGAATAGACGCATATTCCAGGAGAAATCAGAGAGCCTCAGTCAAGTATGTAGCAGAATTGAGAGGGCAATCTCGAAGCTGGTAATTGTAGCAGCATCCACAGTGAACTTAAGCAAACATCCTCATAGTATGGAGGATAGCTTCATTCAGCTGAGTTGGCCACTCAAAAAATTTAGGCCCGTTAATGGGCCTAGATGGGTTAATCCATCCTCAATTGAAGAGTTGCAAACAGAATGGAGTGAGCCGGAAGAAGGGTGGTTGAAAGTGAACTTCGATGGCGCCTCTAAAGCAAATCTCGGTCCTTCGGGGGCAAGATGTGTTGCCAAAGATTGGAAGGCGGTGTTTTGGCTTGGTGTACACAAAAATTGGCTATAGGAACCAATATCATTGCAGAAGCTAAAGCAGCATTATTATGGACACTATTGGCAAAAAGATTGGGAATTCCCCAAGTGCATCTAGAAGGAGACTTGCATTATCACAGATGCAATTGTCAAAGGCAAATCGGAGGATTGGCAGATCGGCAAGCTTGTCAAGTTGATTTCAAATGTGCTAGCAACGTTCAAAAAGCTCAAATATCCCATATTAGGTGGGAAGGTGACAAAGAGGCGAACACGTTGTCTAACATGGCAGTGACATTGGAGGACAAGGTGGATACTATAGTCTTTACAGATCATAGGAAAGGATAGGTTGGCACGATGAATTCGATGCAATCAATTAGAGAGCCAAGTACAGGCATAAATACTCCCACATTTACTCAGGGTGATTAATGGTTGAAGCATGCAAGGAGGAATATTATCGAGGGACGCCTTTGTTTGCCTTCATCTCCAAGCTAACGTAGATGGGTTTGAGTTTAGAGAGGTGTTTTGGAAACAAACAGTGTGGAAAGATGTGGCCAAACTTTTCACTGAGAATGTTGAAGGCGATGATTGTCGTTTGGAGCAAGGTCACGCAGGATTGTTTGAAGAACATCTTCGCATTCAAGGACATAGAGTTCCTCCACAAAATCTCCATAGTGCTTGGAGATGACTATCTTGTTGTGGAAGGAAGATACAAAACGAACATAGAAATTGCATCCATGTTCCTCGATTGGTGTTTCGAGGTGGGTGTTATCACAGATGCGTGTTGGCTCATGATGGAGTGTGTTCGAGAGGAGTGGAGGGGTGGGCTAGATGATATCTTGCTCAAAGCTCGTACTAGAGTTAGATTGGTGCCAAGGGCAAAAACCTGGATGCAACTTGGGGATGTGGACGCACCCATCCATCCATTTGTTATTTGGAATGCATATGGAGACAGGGAGGTTCAGCAAGCGGTTGTGGGTCTATGATTGAGTGGTTTAAAGAATTATTTGTAGATTAGAGAGATTCAAGCTCAACAAGGGGAGCTACACCCAGTCAAGGAGAACCCCAAACGACGACAGGGACGTCCAGAAGGGAGCTTGAAAATTCGGGCTGGAGACCGGCTCTTCTTCACAAGCGCCATGATCAAACAAGTTGAACGGTGGTCCACGTTTTGAATTTTGTACTCTGTTTTTGGATACGGTCGTTGATCTTTGAATATATTACCCTTTTGTTTTGTATTGTAACATCTGCACATTTTGGTGCCTTGTTTGTCCTTGGAGGGTAGGTTGACGTTGGTTGGGGGAGGGATTTGTTTTGAGGGTGGCGTCTTTTGGTTCGGTTGATGGACTGTTCGGGTCTCGTAGATGCCTTGTTTGGAACTTTACAATGTATATCTTTTGCTTTAACTATTAATAAAAATTATAATATTTACCGATAAAAAAGGAATTGTTATATAATCCAATTCAATATATTATATATTGTAACATTCCTTAGCATTTGAGAACTAATCTTTTTTCAAAATGTGCAAAAAAGATTGTAATGGAGGCTCTCAAAAGGAAGCTGTGACATTGTATAATTGATTTTGGAAAAGCAATTCATGGGTATTTAATACAGTATGACAAAAAACAAGGATACAAAAACTTAGACATACTTTCTTTTTGTCATAATCACAATCAATAGTTGGTTAATCCAATGAAGAGAATGCAAACATTATTGACAATCCTTATTAAAATATGTTAATTGGCAACAGTTGCAACCATGCTAAATCCATAGATTTACTAGTAAATGAGAATTTTTTTGCAGTAAGAAATACATTTCATGGAACAGACCTCAGTCTACTACTACAGACTAAACCAGGCACCGAAGTAAGAATTCAAGAACTTTCAATCTTCAACTGGACTCTTCATGCATTGCTACTGACCAAAACGAATATATATACCTTTTAGCCAAAGGTTTGGGAATGTTCTCAACAGTCTCTGGTCCTTGTCCATTTGCAGCCCAGGTAATCGTTCCTGGCATTTTCCTTGAAAGGAAACCTTGTTGATGATTATGGTTGTTGTAAGGCTTCGCCCAACAACCTATTAATCAAGAGAAAGAAGGCCGGTTGATAAGTAACATAAAGAAAATGCTTAGGAAATATATATCTATCTTCGTGCTCACCCGAATGAGAAATTGAGCATCTGGGTGCAAAGCCCCTATTCACCCAACTGAAAATTCCAGAAAAATAACCAAAAGCAGACTGCATGTTGGGAGATGCCAACATTGACATTATTGCAACATGAGAAACTGTAGAAGTTGAGAATGAAAGACATAGTAGGTTGTAAGCAGGTAGCCAGCAGGGAATAAAAACATTCAATCGAGCCAAAGCAAAGGCTAGACACCCCAAAACGGGTGGGGCCGAAGCTTTGGAGTGGATATTGTGGAATGGGATGTGGATGGCCCTGCATCAAATAATCCATAAATTATTGACTGTGTTACATTCTCGGTCTAATCCAATCAATCTATGATTTGGGTGGCTAGAACAAGCCTGTTTGCTTGGATAGAAAGATTGGTGCTCCTGGATTTATTTATTTATTTTTAATTAATTGAAGAAACATGGACCTATTTTCTGGAAATATTATTGTCTTGAATCATTATTTTCTTTATTATAGATATTAAATAACGATAGAAGTGTTTATTTTGTCTTTATATTCTTTAATATTCAATTTAGTTTGTTTTTTATATATATTTTAAATCTTAGCATAAGATTAATCAATTCTTTTAGCTTTTTCTCTTTCAAATTGAATTGTATTTATAGTTATTTTTTAGAGTTTCATTTTACATATAATTAGTTATATTAATATAATTTTCATTTGTTTGAATTAATCTTTTCAAAGAAAGAGGAAACGACAAGTTAACCTCGCAACTTAGAGCTTAGCTCTTTGATAGTGAGGCCATTTATAACCTCTTGGGATGGAGGATCGAGCCCGAATTGGGTACCCACTGGATAAATCAAAGAATATAATTGTTACTTATTAATTAGAATATTTTGAATTGAATCTTCAAGTTCTTGCATTTAAAGATAGACCTACTTCCTTAGCTATCATGTTCAATTAGTGGAAAGACTTGATTCATAATATTATGAAAACATTGTAAAACTTGCATTTAAATCACATCATCAAACATTACAAATATAGTCATCATTTAGTCTCCTTGCATGTTTGTTTGGTCTATTTTCTAATAGAGTGTGTCAAACAAATGGGGTTGACTAATTATTGGGGAAATTATCACACTTCCTATATGAGTAGTATTCTCCATAATGTGCTACACAATGTCACCCATCCTAAAACATAATCAAATAGGTTCTAAAGCTTTCCTAGAGTGGAGGAAAAAATCATGCCACCAAGACTACACCACGTCAAGAGGACCCAACCACATGCATGGATTCATCCAAGACATCAAAAACCTGATCATTATAGTGTATCTTCTTTTTTTATCACCAATCTATTAAGAAATTCATGTTTTATCACATAAAATAGTACAAGCCAAATTGATGTTCATAATTCAAATAGCTTAGTTATCCTAACCCTTTTGATTTCAATTTTCAATCTTAGCTCTTTATTTAGGTGTAATTTCTATTTGTTTCTTGTGTTGGTTTATTTCCCTATATAAGACTTAGAGATTGTTTATCATCCAAACTAATCAAGATGCAATATTACCTCATTGTAATTTAAGGGATGTGAAGAACACAAAATTACATGGGAGATCAATTCTCCTTATCTTCCATCAGATTTGTGATCAAAACATGGGATAATCTAGCTTTAGGTAGAGCTTTATGTTGAACACATGGGTGTAAATACAAACTATGTGTATGGAATTTTGTGTAGGTTGTATAATTTTCTCTTATATCGAATTTGGTAAAAGATATATAAATGAGTAAAATAGTGGTTGTTTGACTTGTGAGATGTTTGGCTAGCATTTTGGATTGTATACCTAAATGCTTAAAACTAGAAGTAGAAATCTATCCTAGATTAAGATTGGCATAGTTTATATCCATTAATCATCAAATCTAAATTAAAGAAAGTCAAATGATTTTTGGACCTCTACCTATGAATCATAGATGATTTTGGTGAAATCTTGGCTCTAAGTTGAAGAAAAACCAAAATAATTTCCAAGCATAAACCCTTGTTCAATTCAAAAAAATGAATACCCCTCCAAGGCTAGTTTGAGATAGAAGAAAATAAAATTAGTTTTTATAAGTCACCCAAAGTACTAAACAACATTACCAAAATTCCAACAAAAAAGAATCCCGTAAAAGAAGATAACAAGTATACATGAACCTTAATTACAAAACATAACCTAAAAGTAAATTGTTAATCCAAATAGAAATAACTTAGCATAGATATATTCCATATATACAATGGCTTACACCGATAACCCTTGAGAGAGATTTTAAACTATATCTAACATTCTTTTCAACCATTTTGATTCACTTTTGCCAAAAACTAATATTACTACACCCAAAACTATTAATGAATTTGCTTGGAAACACACACTAGAAAGAGGAAAAAACCCATGGAACTCGATATATTTTTAAATAATTAGATATTTGCAACAATAAAAGAGGTTCATATGAATTTCATAAAGTAATTTTCACAACGCAATTTAAAAACTAAAACATGTCTTTGGAAGACATTGTCAAACACCACAACATACATGAAACTTCACTCAACTTGTAATATCTTTATCAAATGATAGTTTTTCTGTCTTGGAAAAGAAATAATAATGATAAACAGCCATTATGGTGTTATCAAACATTACCAAAAAATTGGAAATGCACTTTGTACACAAACTAAACAAACTACTAACCAAACCCTCACAAAATGCATGAATTGAACTATGAACTATGAACTTCAACACGATAGTAATCTTCTTGTAAGACTAAACCATAGTGAATCTCTAACTGCCATTCTTAGTCCACCTGGAAACCTTCAAACATCATGCTCTTGAGCCTCCTTCTCTACAGGTTTGACAACCTATGAAGAATAGCAAATAGTTAGCAAAATAACAAATCAATAATAGAGAAAATGCTACCAAAACCCTCTAAATAACAAGCATATAAAAAACCCACAACCAAGAGCAAATTTTATTTGCATTTCCAAGAGTATAACTCCTTCACTTGTCTTCCACCTCCCAACTTTTCCAGTTGAAACTTGCCACTTGCTTGTTTTGTTAAAAGTTACTCAATGTCACTTAACATTCCAAATTGTGCTTTTTAATTTCCCATACAACATTTGCCTCCAAAAAAATCTAAATATTTTTTAATAATTCAGCATTAAATCTATTTTTAATCATTTATCCGCGAAGGACAATATTTCTTGGTTTATGTATAGGTCCTAATATACTATTTTTGGATAAATGGGGTTTTTATAAGTAGTAAGTATTGTTTTTGGAAAGGGAGCATGATAGGTCCTCCATCCCAAAGATTTCATGTCATCAATAAATATAGATTTAGATGGTTAAGAATATCTAGTCCTTTCAAAGTTGCATCTTCAATAGGCAAGTCTTTCCATTGAATCAAGTTCTCCATTATGCTTTAGTTTCTCAATGTCTTATCTCTTGTTTCCAACGCCTCTTTTTGAACAAACAAAAAATAGATTCCCTTCATTTAATATAATAGTGTATATTATTTGAAACTACTAATTTTTTGTCCCACAACCTTCTTAAGACAATAAATATTGAAGACATTGTCAATTTTGTTGTTAGGTCAAAACTCCAACTCATAAGCTACCTCTCCTACCTTTCTCGTGATTCTTCACGGTCTATAAAACTTGGGTTTGGGTTTCTCTTCTCTATTCCTTTTCAAATAAATCTTCTTATATGGTTGCAATCCAACAAAAACCATGTCCTCGATCTCAAATCTCTCTTTGTCCTATTTTTATTAGCATACACCTTCTGTTGATTTTGTGCATGATGCAAATTGTCAAGTTGCAAGACCTCAAAACCTATTGGCTTTATTTGACAAAATTACTCGCTATAGGAACTCTACTATCTAAAAATAATAAATCAACAAAAGAAAGTGTGTCATAACCATGGAGAGATTTAAAAGGAGGCATACCAATAGACAAATGATGGGAGGTGTTTTAACGATACTCTCATAGATGCAACCATTTCACTGAAGCACTCAGTTGATTTAAAACATAATTCCTCTTGAGTATCCCTCTATCCATTTGTTGACAATTTCTATTTTTACATTTGTTTGAGGATGATAACTCATGATAGTCCATGGAGATGCTCTCCCTTTTTTGTCCAAGAACAAAAATGGGTTTTAGTAATCCTTCTACAAAATTTTGAGCTCATTATTGTTCTATTAGAAATCCATCCACTATCTTATATATTTAAGAACATCATCTTTCATCCCTTTCTAAGAAAATCTCTCATGGTTTTGCTTATAAGTTTGGAAATGCCCTTGATGACTAGGCAAGGGTGTATCATGGAAAGCTCAAGCAATATCTTATCTTTAACCATTGATCCTTGTAACAAAAATGATATTCTCTTGTAGTAGATCAACCTATCTACAACTATGAACCTAGATCATCCTCTACTAATTCATCTAATATATTAGAAGAAAAAGAGTCCTTGATATACTATGAAATGATAGAGACCGTCCAATCAACAGAAATAGATGATAGAGAACATAGAGTAGGGTTCCTAGAAAGAGAATTAGCAACTACATTTTTATTCCCTTTCACATACTCAATCTTGAAATCATAAGCTTAAAATTTACTCACCCACTTTTGTTGATGGTCATTAAAATCTCTTTGGTTCAAGAAGAACTTGAGACTATTATGATATGTTTTGACCACAAACTTCCCATATATCAAATATTGTCTAAACTTGTCAAAAGCATTCGTGATCGCTAATATTTATTTAACATAAATAAAATATCTTTTTTCTCTAGTTTACTCAATTTTCTAATTTCAAAAGGTATTGGATGCCATTTTGAGTTAGGATAGTCCCTATGCCTTATCTAGATTTGTCACATTCAACAAATAAAGGTAGAGAAAAATTAGGAATTGCAAGTTGTGGGCATGAGCTCATTACCTCTTTGAACTTGTCAAACATTTTATGTTCTTCTTGAAAGGAAGATAAAGTGCAAATAATACTTCCTTTAGCATTAATCTAGTGGAAGAGATGGTACATTTTTTTTGTACAATCTTAATTATTACATAATAAGGAACACGTTCAGAAGGAGATAATGAGAAAGCATAAAGATAAATATAATATATACAAAGATAAAAACCTTTCAATATAAAAGCCCCACACTACAAAATCACAATACTTTGTATAGTTAAAATAACAGTTACAATACAATAGCAGTACACTACTTCTTCAATGGGAGTTTACAACTAACAACCCACAATTTGGATTAATTCAAGCATCATAATACTTCACATGGAAAACATAACATGCATAATGATCTCCAAGAACACCTTATAGAGAGAAATACAACTAAAAAGGTAGCTTCTAGATGAAGATAAAAGATAGGGTCATGCAAAACATTTGGCACAATTTTTCATCCATCTAAAAGCATGTAAATGTAACATGTACATCTCCAAATGAATCCCCTTTCAAACCTCCTAAGTTGGGGATCCAAAATTTACTATATTGAGGTCTGACAGATGCTCTTATACAATCTTACATTTTCTAGAAATTTTTCATCCATCCAAAATCATGTAAATGAAACATATACATCTCCAAATGAATCGTTATTCAAACCTCCTAAGTTGAGCATAAAAAATTTACTATCTTGAGGTATGGCAGATGCTCTTACACAATCTTACATTGTCCTAAAATTTTGTTATAAATATTTTCATAACTTCAAACACTTACAATTTTAGGATAATTTGTCATTACCAACCATAAATAGCACATTCTCTTACAACCTATCATAACCCAACTTGGGTGTCTTCCTTCTCCATGCAAAGGTGTCTCCTGTCACTTGTCTATTATGTCATAGATATTATGATATGTTTTCATAGGTAAGTGTGTCATATTAACCACCATGGAATTTTTCATAACATGACACTTGTCACCTACATATACTAAATACAAGATCCTCAAAGTGGAATCTATACAAGTAGAATTTTGTGTCCTGCTAGATGACTATACATTTATAGGGAAATAATTAAATAAAAACAATTGAATATATCAAATATTATAATAATAATGCCAAAATTTGCCAAAGGTTGATACCCCTTCATCTCAACACTTCTTCTATCTGTGAAAGGATACCTCTCTCAATTAAATCAATCAAAGGGGAAACACCCTGTGAAAAACCTTTGACAAATATTAGTAAATACACAAACTGAAAAACTCTCTCAAATAAGTAAAATTGATTGATTGTGTCCAATCCAATATTCTCAAATCTTATATTGCACTCCCTTAAAACTTATGACATGTCCCAAGCATAGAACACCACAACAAATTCCTTGAGACATTCACTAAATACCTAATTCATGCAAGATTGGAATGTTGCTAGAGCATTTGTGAGACCAAATGACATGAAAATAAATTCAAAATGTCTATGGTAACATTGGAAAGTAGTCTTCTCCACATATTTTTATCATGTGAATCTAATGATACCCAAATATCAAACCAATTTTGGAGAAATGCACCACAGCATGTAACTCATCAATGAGTTCATATATTTGAGATATGAGATATATATATATTTGATGGTCTTCTTGTTCAATGCTTTGTAGTCTATATGTACATTCTCATTGTGTCATCTTTCTTTTTCTCAAGTACCACAAAGGAAGAAAATGGACTAGACCTAGGCCATGAATCTTACATTAGGGGGTTCCTTAATTTCCTTATCTATATCCTTCTTCTAACCCCTTGGATGATGGTAAGGAGTACTTTTTATAGGTTATGAATCTTGTTCTAACTCAATGACATGTTCGAATCCCCTATCCAAATGTAATCATGGAGGCATATCATTGAAAACTAAACTATGCAACAATCAAAATTTTCTAAAATTTAAAAAGGAAACCACCTTGTTTCTGGAAAGAAATTTTTGGATGGATTATGACTCCCACTATCCAAGCTACTTATCCTCTTCAAAATTCCTCCCAATCTTCTTTGTTGTGACTACTCTAGGTGTTTCATTTATTAGGCCTCATAACAAACTTCTTTCTCATCAAATTGAGACACTAACTCTGGGGTTTGGTGATTCATATAATAGCCTCCAATAAAGTGCATCCATTAGACACCTAAAACAATGTTCATTTTTCTAATGTGCATGATATAGAATTCAACACATAGCTCAAAATGACCCAAAGTCATCTTGAGTTGTCTAAGCATTTGAGTGCAAATCATAGTGAACCCATCTGCAATAGTGACATTAAAGCCTTCAAACTCCGCTACTTTAAGTCTTCTACTCACAAAAAAATATTCATCAATAAAATTATCAGTATCCCCAATATCAAGTAGAATAGTTGTGATTTTTCCTACTAGCACTCCCTGAATCCTAAAAGAATGATACCTTGGAGCTCCTGATAAAGCTATAAAAGTGACTCCTGTGTTGATTTCCTTTTCTATCTCTCCTTATTCCTCTTCTTACATATCATAGAATTCCTCATTGCCCTCTAAATCATAATTTTAAACAACTTCAATTAAGTGCACTTGTCCTTTACCCTAGCCTTTATTTCCTTGAGCCCATGGCTATCTACAACTAAAACAATGTTTTTTTCTTTGTAGTTCACTCCTTGTCTCATTAGATCATTTTTATTTGTTTCGTTTGGAATATTATTTGATGGTAGAGGTAGAAATATATTTTTTCTAAAAATTTCCTTTGTGTTTCCAAGAATTAGGGTGGGTTTTGACTAGTCACCTAGTGGAGCCGAAAATTACAAGCACAAATTATACACAATATTAGGGAAGTAAAATATGTATTTTCATTTTCATAGTATTTCCCTATTTTAAAAAATTAATTAAACAATTAAAAAGGCCTCAATAATTGTCATTATTCTATTTTCATATTTATGAGAAAAAACTTTAATATTATATTTCAATGGATTAAATGTATGAATATTTTTGAAATAAAAATAAATTAAAAAGGAGTAATAAGTATATAGGGTAAAAGGGTGGCAATCGGGAGTTGAACACTCAACCTCTCCAGCCAACCCTTTTCCTACCTACCTACCCTTCTACCCTCTAACCAATTAGTCTATTGTTATTCTTTAAGAGGCTTTGAAAGTGGAATTAATTTATTTACATTGACGTGTGTAGGTGAGAAAATCAAGACAAAATTCTCACGCAGGGAGTATATCTTATCAAAATAATTTTAATTTTCAAATATGAATATTCTTTGCATGTATATTATTTACCAAATTAATTTCAAGAAAAAGAGTGGGGATCAGGAGTTGAACACTCGACCTCTCGACCCACCCTTTTTCCTATCCTAACTACCCATCCTACCCTAACCGATTGTCCTATTGTATTCCTTGGGAATATGGGTAGAAGAATAAGGATAGATTTAAGATTATTCTCCACCCTTTAGTAATTTTAAAACTAAATTATTAGGGTAAGAAAATGTAATTGAATTTCTTTTATATTATGTGTTTGAAAAGTTTTTACATTTTGATGAGATTTAGATTTTCACTAATGTAATCCTTTTTAGGTCTTATTTTAATTTACCCTATGTAAATTGTTTTAAAATATCATTTTAGGGTAAGTATTCCCCTTTTATTTTCTAGGGTGAGTTATGATAATTACAATTATTGCACCCTAGATTCTAAAAATATATTTATATGAAATTGATATTGTTTCATATTTTGGAAAAGATATTCTAAAAAGGAAATACATTATGTTTAATATTTGAAAGTAAAACTCTCAATTAAATTTTAAAATTATTTTCCAATTAGTAGATTTCAGGTTTTATCGTACTAATTGGATTTTTTGTACTTTGATAATTTAACGAGGATGCCTTTGATTAAATGTTTAAATCTTTTTATATACATACCTTTGTTATATGATCAAGTTATGGTCTAGCTCACACTTTTAAAAAAAAGCAAAAATGCAAAAAATCAAAATACAACACAAACGAGCCTTTCAACAAAGGAAGATTAAGCTAGGGTTTATCCATCATCGCAGAGAAGAGGCAAAAAATTATGGTTCCCTGCAAAGTAGTGCCTCCGTCGTTGAGGTTTCTCTCAGGAATGAAAGCTTGGATTCAATGGAGGATACCAATTTTACTGGATATTGTTTTAATTGTCTCTTATACGGCCACAAAATGGATAAATGCAGGAAGCCCGACCTTAGATCTCAACGCTCAAATTATGAACATCTAAAGGCTTTCATTGCAAAACAAAAGGAGAAGAGTCTCCTTGAGTCTGCAAAGCATAAAAAGGAGACAACAACCACGGTTTTGGCTTCCATAAAGGAGAATGCTTCCAGTAAAGGGAATTTAAAATGGAATACGAAACCGTGGCACAAAATACATATGGTGCAATCATTGGATAAACAGATTGAGTTCTTTGCAAAAACTAAATATGTGAAGCCTAGCACCGGGACCGTTAAGGCTTATAAATTTGGAACAGCGTCTGGTTGTATTTTTTATGAACCCCTTTCTGCCATGGGGGAAGGCAGGTTTATGAAAGCTCAAGCGACTCCCAGATGCACTGAAAAATGTAATTCGGTTTGGCAAGAGGTTGGAAGGAAAAACAAGGTAAGGGTTTTTCCAAAAACCAACATCAATTATGAATTACCATTAAAAAATGCCTTTGATGTTTTGAACAAAAAAGAAAATTTATGTTTATACACGCCCCCGCACAAAAGGACTTGGGCTTTGGAATGCAAGGGCTCTAGGGTTCAGACAAGTAAGGATGATGAGGAACTCCATCCTACAGTCAGAAAACCCTACCCTTCCCTTTACAAAACCCTAGCCTCTTCTGCGGGGACTCCTACTCCTTTTGAAAAATCAGCAAATATTAACCCTAGAGAAAAAATATATAAAACTAAATGTAATTATGAGGCTTACAGTCCTCCCCATCAAAGATGGAAGGAAAAGCCTGTAGATTCTAAAGCTCTTCCAAGGAGACATAATGTGGACGGTAAGCTTTTTTCAGATCAAAATACACAAAGTAAGATAACTTATACGCCCCCTCACAGGTGTAATCTTTCCATGAATATAGATAGAATTAATATGAATCATATCACTCTCAATTTGGATTATGATGATATAAAGCAGCATCAAAAGCATCTTGCAGAGACAGGTATAATTTGTATATGGAATGGGACTGGAGCTTCCATTAAGGACATAATAGAAGGTTTGTCTTCCCAACTGCTGTCTGAGGTAAGGATTACTTTACTTATGGACAAATTCATGTTCATTGATTGCAGGAATAATGAGATTAAAAATAACATTATGAAAAAACAAAATATCAGTTTCAGGCATGCTTCTTTTTCTTTGTTTAATTGGATCCCACTTTTTAACCAAATGAATCTAGAGGATTTCAGAGTAGAAAGAGCCATTTCCCTTAAAAATCTACCTCTGGAATTCTCTAGACAGGAAATTGTTAGCAAAATAGGTAATAAGATTGGTAGGTATATCAGAAGTATTTGTGACTCGCCAAATAAGGCTGATAAAACAATCATTGTTGAAATGAATTATCATCAAAAATATATCACTCCTTTTCATTTGTGTTTTAACTCAAATTCTGTAATTATTAATCCTATCATCATAGAAGATTTTATTGAATGCAACATAAAACCTATATCAATGCATAAAAGCACAGCTCTGTCAAATCATGTTGATATAGATTATGAATTACAATTTTTTAATGATATAGGAGGTTTCAACATTGTGAATACTAAGGCCATTGATAACAATAATGCCTGCTGGAACAATAATGAAGGCAAACCCTCTCAGGAAACTAAAGAGGCCTCTCCTTCATACTGTAACTTAGAAACTAAAATGGCAGCACAATATGATAGTAATGTATGTACTCCAAGTAAGGATAAAGAGGTAGAAATATGTACCCCAGGGAGGGAAGAGGATGTATTTCCCTCTTCCCCCCCCCCCCCCCCCCCCNCCTCCCCCCCCCCCCCCAATCTCAGAATTACACTGAGGCAAATCCACAGGTGGAGGCCAATATATTAACAGAAGATCAATTAAGATCTAAACAGGATTATAAAACCATGACCTGTGAGAAAGAAGTCAAGATAATTTCCGACTACATAGGAGAAACATTGCCTGATGAATTATTGGATCTCTTCATTGATGAAATATTTGACAAGGATGAACTATTGCTACAAAAAAAATTATTGATTGAGAAAATTTTGGAACTCCAAAAAGAGGAATACCTTGAGGAGTCCCCAATAAATCAGAAATCAGTTATGGCTCAGTCAGAACTTTATGAATCTATCCCTTCTACCCTTGATAAAACTCTTCCTGGCAATCTAGAAGAAACAGATTCAAACATCAGAGAGCAAGAAAAAACAAATATGAATATCATATATCTAATACAAGATGAATAAAGAAAAAGATAATTTAAGTAATAAGGTCTATGACCTGTTAAACGTAAATGATAAAATTCTAGATCAAAAGGGGGAGGAACCAGCAACCTCCATCCCTATTGAGATGGAAACTCTGAACATGGATTTATCCGATAACATAGAAAATATAATAGAAATGTATGGAAAGGAGCTCATAGACAAGGAAGACTCTCAAGCTCAAGTGGAGCTAGATCAAAATAGTTCAGAAAAATAGGACAGAAATGTCTTTCATCAAAATGGAAATGCAGCAGCGATTAAGGATTCTATTGAAGGCTTTTTTGGGATAACAAATGAGGAAAGAAAACTGGGCTTAGCAATAACCAGAGGAGGCTTAAGTACTCCTAACATCAATAGAATCAAAAAGAAGAGAGGCAGGAAATCAGCGGTTGAACTAAGAACTCTAGCTGGCAATGCAGGCAATCAAAAGAAGATTGCTGATATTTTATACACAGGGAAGGGGAAGTGCCTTCCCCAGGAACAATGAAGGTTACTACTTGGAATGTTAGGGGATTAAATGCCCCTAATAAACAGAGGCTAATAAAAAGATATTTAAAAAATTTCGAATCACAAATTATTCTAATTCAAGAAACTAAACTTAGCAAAGAAGATAGTACTAAATTTAGTAATAAATTAGGAATTTGGAAGGCAGAGTTCGTACCATCAAAAGGTCCCTCTAGCGGGTTAGCAGTATTG
This sequence comes from Thuja plicata, assembly GCA_018584345.1. NCBI lineage: Eukaryota > Viridiplantae > Streptophyta > Pinopsida > Cupressales > Cupressaceae > Thuja > Thuja plicata. The sequence continues at coordinate 3,205,668 of MU227340.1, read as the reverse complement.
TGGGACCCCCAAAATTTTTTAGCCCAAACTATATCTAAAAACAATAACTGGATGGTCGTAGAAACTAAAAGTTTAAAATCCAATCTGAAATTTAATTTAATTAACGTATATGGGCCTATTCCTAATGAAGAAAAAAGAAGAGTATGGCAGGAAATCCATCTCTTTTTAGTAAACAGCCTAGGAAACACTCACATTATTGGAGGAGATTTCAATGCCATCCTAGATCCTAAAGAAAAATATGGAGGATCTCAATATGTATCGCAAGCACAAAAAGATTTTAGTAAATGGGTTACGGACAATCATCTAATCAGTATAAACACAAATAATGGCATATTTACATGGAATAATAGAAGAGCTGGTTTCAGTCATATTGCTGAGAAATTGGACAGATTTTTAATTAGCACAAATTCTGAAGATTTCAATCAGATTTTCAATGCAGAAATCCTTCCGGAGGCAGGATCTGACCACTTCCCTATACGACTTTCAAATATAGAAAGGACCAAACCTTCTAGAAACCCCTTCATATTTGAGTTTATGTGGTTCCAAAACCCAAAATTTATAACCCTTTTAGAGCAATGGTGGAAGCAAATCACGATTAAAGGTTCTAAAATGTATAGTATAACAGCAAAACTGAAAATAATCAAGAACAAAGCTTTAGAATGGAATAAGAGAAAATTTAACAATATCTTTGAAGAAAAAGTCCAGATAGAATAGGAACTAGTGGACCTCAATAATATAGTAATAGAGAAAGGTATGAATGAACTTAGTTATCACAAAGAGAAAGAGCTAATGGCTAAATACAATGCTATCCTTCTTAAAGAAGAGATCTTTTGGAAACAAAAGTCGAGAGAATCCTGGCTTCAGGAAGGAGATAGTAACACAAAATTCTTCCATAAAACTAATAACTTTTAAAGAAGCATTAACATAATTTCTAAAATTAAGAATGATGAGGGCTAGATAACTGAAGACCCTAACCAAATATCTACCATATTCACGCATTCTATCAATCCCTTCTCAATAAAACAGAAGCTACCGACCTCAAAGTGCAAAATGAAAAGTTAAAAGCTATCCCTAAGCTTATATCAGATGCTGAAAACAAGATGATTAATAGTAAATTATCCATAGATGAAGTAAAATCAGCGGTTTTCCAACTTCACCCAGATAAAGCCCCAGGCCCAGATGGTTTTCAAGCAGGTTTTTTTCAAAAATGTTGGCATTTTGTGGGAGAAGAAGTATGGCAAGCGGTAGAAGCAACAAGAAACTCAGGATCATTGCTAAATTAAATAAACAACACCTTTTTTACACTAATTCCTAAGAAAAATGAATGCACAGATCTAGGAGATTACAGACCTACATCTCTTTGTAATACTATTTACAAGATTCTTTCCAAATGTCTAGCGAACAGACTTAAAACACTCCTCCCCAATATTATCTCGGAAGAACAGACGGGTTTTGTAGCAAATAGATCAATCCTAGATGGGATAATTATAGCTCAAGAAGTTGTTCATACTGCCCAATTAACAAAGGATCCAAGTATGCTTATTAAAATAGACATCCAAAAAGCATATGATAAAGTAGATTGGAGATTTCTATGTAAATGCATGGAAGCCTTTGGCTTTTCTAAACAATGGATCAATCTAATCTTCAACTGTATATCCACCCCCAAAATATCGATTCTAATCAATGGCACCCCAGAAGGTTTTTTCAGTATATCACGAGGTATTAGGCAAGGAGACCCTCTGTCTCCTTTCCTTTACGTTATTATGGCGGAAGCTCTAGGCAGAATGATAACAAGGAAACATATGGAAGGAAAAATCATAGGTCTAAAGGCATCGGAAAACATACCAAATATTACCCACCAATAGTTTGCAGATGATACAATTCTTCCAAGAACTGCTAATAGTCAAGAAGCTAAAGCCTTTAAAGACATCCTTAATCTGTACATGAAAGCCTCAGGTCAGCAAGTCAATCATAATAAATCAGAAATTTTCTTTATTAACACTACCCCGAAAGTAGAAATGGAAATCTGTAAGTTGATGGGGTATAAAATTGGCATTTTTCCTTGTAAATATCTGGGCATTGACTTGGACAAAGGTCTCTTATCCTCTAAGCTATAACAGCAAGTGCTCACTAAAGTACAAAACAAAAAAAGCTCATGGAAAGGAAGATGGCTCACAAAAGCAGGTAGGACGATGATGATTAAGTCAGTACTTTCAGCCATTCCCACGTATCACTTGTCAGTTCTCCCTCTTCCGAATAATATTAAAAAGAGTTTATATAAAATGTTCAAAGATTTTTACTGGCAAGGCCCATCGGAAGATAAAAAACTAGCTCTTATCAAGTGGGATACCTTATGTAAGCCAATAACTAAAGGAGGCCTTGGCATAAAAAATCTACAGTGGCAGAACCAAGCTCTAGGAGCCAAACTTATTTGGAGACTTTATAAGGAATCTAATAGTAAATTGGCCTCAATATTATTACATAAATACATCCCCGAGGCAGATCCAATTAATATCTTCAGGACCCACTCTCATGTAAAGGGTTCTCAGATCTGGAACTTTATTAAGGACTGTAGAGGGATTATTAGCAATCATCTATCTTGGGATATAGGCACAGGTGATTGAGCTCTTTTTTGGGATGACTCACGGGCAGGCTTCCCTCCTCTAAATAAAGTAGGCTTTTCCTGGGAGTTTATTGAAGTATGTAAAAATTCTATAGGCCTATATCTTAAAGATTACCTTTACAAGGAAGGAGAAACTCCTTGGAGAATTTCAGAGGGTCTGGACTCTTTATGCCAAGAGAGGTAGAGAATTTTGGCCACACTGAAGGAAAGAGAGATATCTCCCAAAACCAGATCGAACATATTAATTTGGGCAGGCTCAAACAATGGTAATTACTCTGTTAAGGAGGGTTACAGATCTATTATTTTAAATCAGAACATGGACAATATAGATATTTCTCTAAACCTCTGTTGGAATAAATCATGTCTTCCTAAAGCAGGCATGTTTTTATGGGCTGCTATGCAGAATAAAATCTTAACAGCGGATCGTTTCAATAAACTGGGTTTTGAAGGGCCATCTAGATGCCCCTTGTGTGAGAATCAGTCAGAAGAGGTTAATCACATTCTTCTTAGATGCCCATTCTCCCAAAACTGTTGGAACTGGTTACACCAGTGTTTAGGCTGGAAATCTGCTCTCCATTATGATCTATTAAGTTCTCTCAAAGCATGGCCAACCCTATATAAAGACAATTTATATAAAGATATTTGGACCATTTCCCCATCAATACTAGTCTGGGAGATTTGGAAGGAACGCAATAGAAGGATTTTCATAGGTCAAAAACTAGAGTGGAAATCAGTTACCAATAAAATATAAGCTTCTATTGTGGAAATTATTAACAGCAAACTCAGAAATCAACATAGCTATGAAGAATCCTTTAAAAGTTGGGATAACAAAATCAGAATTATATGGCCAAAGCTAGACATACCTCCCTTATATGGCAAAGGGGGACCCAAAATGAAAGTAGATAGAGCCTCATGCAAGTGGATCCCTCCAAAGGAAGGATGGTTCAAACTTAACTTCGATGGTGCATCTAGAGGGAACCCTGGGGCAGCAGGAATTGGGGGTATAATCAGGAATTGGAAGGCAGAGGTTGTGGAAAATTTTTATAGACCCATTAACCCAACCATGAACAATTTGGCAGAATGCAAAGCTGCTTTAGAAGGACTAAAATTATGCAAAAAGCTCAACATCTCAAACGTAATCATAGAAGGTGATTCCCAAATAATCATTAACATCATTTGAACTAAAAAAACATCGAATTGGACCCTAAACTCTAAAATAGAAGAAATTAACCAAATTCTGGAGTCTATACCCAAATATGAAATTAGACACACATACAGAGAAGGTGATTCAGAGGCAGATATGTTGGAAAATCAAGGTGCAGACGGAGTTATATTAATGGATCAGTAGGCCAGACCAAAATTCCAAAGGTTAGTTATATATTTGAGAAATGACCTCTATGATTAAATCCTAGCATTAATAACTTTAACAGGATTTTCAAGGTTCATAATCCCCTCAACCTAGATACCAATCACCACGCTAACACTTTAACCATTTAAGCCTATTCCTAAGCATGCTAGTCTTAGACTAGTATTGTATTGTTAATATCAATAGCATTAATTATTCATAATTAGCTAACAACAAAGATTATATTATCTATCCTATTTATTACAATAAGATTCAGATTGAATAGTAGTACACTTAGCTTAGATATTTTATGTCCCACCTGAGGTTCAACATTACTTGTTATTATAATATCACATACTCCTTCGGCTTCTCATCATGATTCCTTCTTCTTTCCTTTTTTGGATCATTATAGTAATCTGATCTTCTTATGAAACTTCACCGTGAAAAGGAGTAAAGACTAGTTGTAATCATGTATCATTCATCTCTGGGCTTAATCATTACCATTGCATTTGAGAAAGATTCTTAGATGATAATGATTAGACCTTTATGAATCATCATCTATTACAGAATTGAAGGTTTATAATCTTCGGTAAAGTGCACATATATTAGTCTCTAGTAATGTTTAGGGATATAATCCTTAATGAGGTACCCGATATTGCACAATATCATCATGGTAAGTTAGGATAAGAACTAATGGCTATTCTGATAGGAGATGTTTAGTCCCTGGATTCATTTCCACTTTGAAACATACGCTATAGACAGCTATGCCACAGAGTGCATCTACTGGTGGAGTCTAGAAAGATTGGATGGTATGTTTAAATAAGCAAGCCTTTGCAAACCTTGACCAGAATAAGCATGGAGACCAAACTCCTTACCTTCTATACTAAAAGCGATAGATCCATGGTTTTCAGAGGCCCCATTTTTCCTGAGAGACGGAATATGTTACTGAATCCTCTTCCGGACTCAACCAGGAGGGCTATAGAGAAGTCATTAGGAGACCAACATTTTAATAACTTTTTCACCTACAGGACAAACAGAGGTATTATTGGGCAGTTCATAGCTCTTTCTACCTTTGTTGGTAAAAAGAAAGAAGACATCATTGAAGTAGCAAAGGAAATCTTCCTAGAAGATCACTTGGGAGGAATGGAAAATATGGTCCATTGCATAGATCTTAACCTCACAATCCCATATCTGGAAAGAACTATGCAAACATGCATTGAAGAACTGGATAGGATTCCTCAAACCAACAGTATTGCACTAATGAACTTTAAGGATGAGGAGAAATTTGATCAACACTGGCCTGAGATGGAAAGGAACAACGATTACCTCTTCAAAGAAGTATTGGAGGAAACAATGGACGCAAAATGGCTGCTAAATTACTGGAGGAAAGAAGGTTTTGATATCCCTGATTTCCTCAATGACACCTTACCTGCAAATCTTCACATCATGGCCCCGGAGGTGCCTAGATGCACCAGAAGAAACAACAGATGTAAGGAAGAAGTAGAATGCATTGTTGTGATGATTATGGATAACAATGCATGGAAATGCACAACTGTACAGAAGGTCAGTAAGGAATAGGATTGGACAGGATGGTTCATGTAAATGAAATGGTCTTAGTCTGTGAATAGGTTTTACTCTGTTAAGTATGGTAGCCCATATCCGAAACAAACTTTGAAGTTCTGATATAGTATCAAGGGTATATAGGAAAATGGACACTTATGGTTGTTTGGTAGTCTTATCAGCCGGTGTGCCTTTTTTGATAATTTGTTAAAACTCTGCGTATGTATATATACTTGGTA
>MU227340.1:3185760-3196602 GCA_018584345.1 Thuja plicata | reverse complement strand
TATATGGTTGATTTGTTGTAAATTATTTAGGGTTAGTTTTAGGGATTAGGTATTTATGAAAGGGTATGTCCTTTCACAGGGAACCTTTGAAATAGATATAAATATTGAATCATCTGAAATAAAAAAATAACAGGACAATAGGAGGAAAAATCTGGCAACTATGGATTTTGAACCATCATATAACAATTTTCAAATGTCATATGAGATAAGTTGTTTTATGCTTATTTGAGGTTATATGTTATTTGTTTTTAGTTACTTTTTCAGATACTCTATGTATCAGGGTATTCTACAGTGTTCTATTCCTTGATTTATTTGTTCAAAGTTAATTTATGCAATTTGAATAGCAGTTGTATGGTTTGAGAACCTACCATTGTTCCTTTCGGCCTCTTAATTTGGGTTAAAATCGATAGGATTAATTGTATGAATTATTTTGAATTGTGATTCAATGGAAGCCTGTAGGACGATGGTCTTGCTTTATAGGAGTAAGTTCCCTTAAAATTGTCTCTGACTATACGTAGGATTGAAAGTAATTGATTCTATACCCAAATTTGTATTAAAGCACTGATCTCATTTCGTTTGAAATTGTTATTTGGTTCTATCTTGTAGTTTACATTTTAATTCTAATTTCTTCTTTATAAAGCATTCAAATTAGGTTTTAGTAGTATTGCAAATCTTAGTTTAGATTTCATACTTAATACATCTATTATAGGAGTTAGTATTATTTTTCCTCCAAGGATTGTTAACCCCTTTGGAAGGAATTTTTGTCTGTGCATGCGTTTGTGCAGCATACGACACTTGTGAATTCAGGCCTACCAGCCTTGGCTCAATCAAGCCAGAATTGCAGAGGCACTAGTGTGTGCCTGTCAGTTGGCCAAAAATACTCCAGCGTTTTTGAGCACCAACATCACCAATCTCTTAGGCATAGAATTTTCAAGGTACAAACTTCTTTGAATAGATCTCTACAAGGTTTGAAGTGAAAATACCTTAATGAAGCCCCTAACAAGTTCTTTAAGGCCCTCAAGGAAGAGATAAATATTCCTCTTTTTAGATATGCTAAGTACCATGACAACACCTTTCTAAAAATCTTATACATATGCATTGACATATTTATTTTTCCTCAAATTTAACAACTCCTTAAAATTCTCTTCCTCATCCTTGAGTTCAAATATATCTATCAATCTTTGACCAAAATCGTCAAAATTATTTACCTAATTATGACCTTAAGTAGTCATACCATGATACCGCTAGTGATAACCTATATCTTCTAGGTGCAAAGTTTCCTATTGAATAACATCCTCTCCTTCCTGGGGTTGGGAGTGAAGAAATCTTGTAACATTTGTAGCTAGGCTCTCACTGAAATCTTGTTTTTCCCATCAAAGGAAGAAGCTAAAAATTTACTCAAATATTTCATGATATTTTTCCCACTGTTATATTCTTCCTTCTTATAACCCCTTCCTTGGAAGCAAGGTATTTTTATATGTCTACATGATCTCTGAAGGGAAATAAACTCTTGAATTAATCATTTGAATTGTTATAGGTTGCACTCATTGCAACCAAATATCTTACAATTTCCTCTATGGGATTAGAAGGTGGGTTTTGAGTTGATGCTTCTTCTACAGGTAAGAACATACTTTGTGAGGATCTAGAAGAAGATGGATTTGAGACTCTGGCCACTTCTGAAGGTGTCTTTTTTCTTGTGTAGACATTGCACCTTGAAATTTATCTACTATTAACCTTATTACTTGTTTAGTTTATGTAAAGGATAAAATGAATGAATTAAGTTTGGTGGTGTGTTCATTAACATAAAATCCCTTACATTTGAATATTGTGTGTTTATTATTGTTATGGGGGTAAATAGGATGCTCTCCTTCTATCCTTGAATAGGAAAATGAAAGATCCAAGTTGATTAACCCAAAAGAAAGGATCAATGCATAAATGAATCAATCAATTAGAAACAAGAATAAGGAAGGAAGATCTTAAGTACCCGAATTTGATGGATTTGATTAACTTGAATGTAGAATAGCTTTAGATAGATTGAAAACCTTAATTGAATTAAATAGGAGAAATGCACTAACCTTGAAATATTACAAATCAAAGAATACTGTTTTCTAAAGCCTGCGTTGATTTTCTGGAAAATCCAAGACCAGATCTGGTATAGAAATGCAGAGACAGACAAAACCCATAAATCTTTTTCTGTTCTGAGATAGTTTCGATTTGCACCCTCAAGTCAATGTCACCATTTTCCAGTATTTCCAATTGCACCCTAGGTCACAATTGTCCTAAAAAGACTCAAACTAAAATTTTGTTTTCAGATCCCAGAAGTTTGTCAAAAAGGGTATCTGAATCTCCATCCTGATTTGTTGTTCCGAACCTGTTCCTGCTAGAAAAAGGGGTTTGTTTGTTGGAGAGGGGTTTGCCTTAGTCAAACCCTGGTTTTGAAATTAACCTCAAATATATATAATTAAAATTTTTGGAATAAACAAAGTAAATGAAACAATTCACCTTGCTCATGTAAAAGTCCTTGTGCAGGATTCGAATCCTTGAATCCACAAGTATGGATGCACAAAAATGGATGTAGAATGGATAAAGTAGGATGTCTTCAATCAATTACTTTGTAGATCTTCAACACCAATATTGAATGGGTTATTGAATTGGAAGAGGCTTGGAGGAATGTGTGAGGCCTCACCCCAAACCCATCATAGATTTTCCAATTACCATTTTGATAGACCTAGTAATTGGCTTTACATTTTGATGAATTAGGAGGTTTTACCCTTTTGATAGGGATTTGGTTAAATTAGATAATGATAATTTATAATTTATGACACTTTCCATACTCATGATGTTGACCATATGATACATTATGATGATTGACTTAGATGAATGGTGAGATGTTTCAATTCAGGTAAACGTGTTGATATGAGTTGTTCAGGAAAACTATAATCGAGATTGGAATTATGTTGAGATGTGAAATTCTTTGAAGGTTAAAGGATAGGTGATGAAATATCTTGTTGAGTTTCAAGACATTTTTGTAACTATTACTTGAGGAATTGGTTATTTTATTTAATGTCATTTGAGTGTTTTTAGAATTGATAAAATTAATGCTTATGTAATTTAGGTAAAACTACATCATGATTTATATAAGATTTGGAATGATTAGTGTGACATGTGAGTTAATGAGTTCATGTTCTTATGATTCAGTTTACGCATGTTCATTTGTAAGTCAAGAATTAAAATTTATGATGACGATTATATTATGCGGATTATATTCTGATGTGGATTAGAACCTAGAACATATTGTTGATTTTGGCTATACATGCTTAGATATGTGATTTGATGAGAAAGACTTAATCATGATTAGATTTGATTATTTCATGAATAATGCTTTAAGGTTAGGAAATAACATGAATAATATGTCGTAAGGTTAGGATTATAGAAACACCATGTTTGAGCATTAGTTAATGAAAATTATATTTAAGAATTAAATTTTGCATATTGACTAACGTTGCAAATTATGAATTGTATATATATATATATATTTGCATGTGATTTTATTGCCTTGGACTACTGATGCTCGAGTTTAGTGTGCAGGAAAGAGAACCATGGAATTATTCAGAGAATCAGGGCTAAACACATGTGAATTGAGTAAGCCAAGGTTTAATCCAATAAGGGGTTGAAACCTTGTTGTAATGTGATCTTTGTTTTAAACGTAATCTGAATGTGTGTTAATAGTTTAAATTCATGTTGTTGATTGGACATTTCATTAACGTGATGTGTATTTTTTTTGTGTCACTTGACACTTGTATTGTCCATGTGGATGGTGACATCTTAAATTAGGGCTTGGGAAATAATCACCAAACCTTATAGGATGTTATATTAATCCCACTTGCATATAAATGTCTTGTAGGGATCACATCAAGTTGGAACTCAGATTTGAACTTTAGGGGTACTTTGGAGGGGTCAAAAGTGACCCTAGTGTATTTTAGCCAAAATTAGTTAACCCTAGGGGGGTACCTTGGGTTGGGGGCTAGTTTTTACCTATGAGAAAGCCTAGATCACCATTATGGCCCTCAAAAATGCCTACTTTTCAAAAGTGGCTAAAATGAAGATGACCTCATGCATCTAACTTGTCCCACACTCCTTACTAAACTCTCAATTAAGAGAGGAGACAAGAGGTAAGACCAAAGGACTAGAGAGCATGTCTCATTAATTTCTAGGTCGTGAGTACACTTTTGGTGGTATTTTTAGAGGGTTTAGAAAGACTTAGGAGGTGTTCACCCACTCTCTAATTTTAGAGACAATTAGGGTTGGAGGAAGGAAAATAAAAGGATAAGGGATTCTTCTCAACCAAATTCTTGTCATTTTTCTTGGACCAAGGTTGGTGGATTCTTGCCATGGAGAAATACTCTTGCATTTTAGCTTTGTATGTTATTATTTTTATGAACATGTAAATCTTGTATGGTGTTCATATATGTAAATCTTGTATGGAGTTCATATATGTAAATCTTGTATCTTGTTATTGTGTGTTGGGTTGGGGATGCATTTGGATTTTGTATCATTTTTTGTTCATTTGGATTGGGAGTGTTGTTCATGGGTGTTTAAGGCATTACTCACCCTTGGAAAGGGAAGAAGTGGCCTTGGGTGAAGGGGTTAGTTGGGCTCTCCATTGTAGTGAGAGTCTCTTCTCATGGAGAGAAGAGAGAGAAAATGTAAGGTGTATGGGCCCTTGCATGCCATTATATTTTATCCTAATTTTGGAGGAGATAAGGGAAGGTTGGATGGAAAGATGTATGTAGTTTTTGCCTTGAAGAGGAAATGACCAAATGTGTATATGAAAGGAATGTCAATGTAGACTTGGAAAGGCATGGAAAAAATCTTGTGAAAAAAAATTTGAATAGTCAATGACATTCTCCTCCTTGGAAAATCCCACCTTAACCCACTACTTCAATGGGTTTGGAAAACTCATTTGTGAAGCCTTGGTTGGGAGTTAATTGTTGTTTTGTGCATATATGATGGTTGTAAAAATTTGTATGTGTTACCTATTTAGCCTTGGTTCTCCAAGCTCGGGGGTGGTGTCCTTGAGATCTTGGTTGGGAGGTGAGATTCCCATGGTTCTCCCCATGTATTTGCAGGTTTTGAAGTCAAGATGATTGTGGAAAAGCTTAGGAGAAATCTCTATTTTGGTGTAGTTGTGTGAGAGCAACTTTACTGTTGCATGGTTATTTCTTTTATATTGAGATTCATTCTTGTGGAGTGTTGTAATGTTGATATTGAAAGCTTTATCAAGTAAGATGTGAAGAGTTCTCATTCATTATGTAATAGCCTCATTAAAGGAAGGAATATTGCATGCTTTCCTTTGAATATATAGATCTTCCACCTTGAAGATGTGTTGTTGTAATTGGAAGATTACCATAATGTGCATGAAGAATCTTTAGTTTCATGCCTATTGTATTCTATCCTTTAGAATAATGAAGTTAACCCTTCATGGTGAAATGATATCCAATATTGAGAAGAAAGGCAATGTAATAGTTTTTTCATAGCAAATGTAATCTTGTGGATTATAATCTTGTAATCTTTATAATGTATTTGATTGTAAGTTTTCAAGTTAAAACACTCCATTCTTCCTTTGGAAATCTATATTCAGTCTCAATAGGTTCAATATTTTACATTAAAATCTTCATTGTAACTTCCATTCTTGAAAAGAAAAGATCAACATGATAACAACAGTAAATCAAACAAGTTAGTATATTAATGTTAAAATCATCTAATATTAATATTCAATGTATAGTTCACTTAGTGTATTGCACTAATAAAATAATTCAATGCATACTATTAGTTACTCCAATAATAAAATCAAGAAAATAATATATTAGAAGATAAAAACAAATAATACCAATGTTACTTCCTAGATTTTTAAGCAAAAATGCTCTCTAAATTTTGTATGGAAAGGGAAATAATTCTCTTTACCACAGAGAATATTCCCTCCCCAAGATGCTCTTCCTAACTATAGTTAGTATACTAACTCCCTAACATAACCAATGGGTCCCACCCACATATCTTTCTCCTTACCTTTCTAACATCATGCATAGGTTTATGGGGGGCTGACATGGCATTAAACCTTGTCCCAAGGACAAGTCTCTTTCCCTCCATGCGTACTTGGGTTGGGTCTGACATGGGGGCCAGTGCATATCCCAATGACAAGAAAGCTTACCTTTTTCATGCGAATTCCTCATCTCCTTTTGGTTGACTTCACATTTTAACTCCTACACTTTGATGGGAAACCTTGAGGTGGTCCCCACCTCCTCCCTTGAATCATGCACTTCCTTTTTAAAAGGCTCTCCTTGCATAGTTTTCATAGCCTTAGGATAGGTTATGTATCCCAACACCCCACCCACTTGGCAAGTGGGCTTTGGGAATAGGAGAGGGGGCTGTAATAGGTAGGTTAGTAGGTTAGTAAGCTAGTTAGTAGGGCTAGTTAGATTAGTTGATTAAGATTAGTAGTTATTAGACTTTCTTCATAGCATATTTAGATTTAATTAGTAATTGTACGCCTCTCTTTTCGGTTCCCACAGCTTTTCAAAGGCGAGGGTTAGTAGCAAAGGTTTCACAAATAAATGCGAATCAAGTATATAATGACTACTAAACGAATAACAGAAATGTGAACAATAAAATGTACAAGCAAGAGAAAGGAAGACAAATAAATGCAAACCCCACAATGCTTGAAGCTTCTATTGTTTCTCTCTACTCCTTCCAAAACGTTGTTCTTGATGCTTAGTATTGGCGGGGCAGCGTCTATGACTTGAGAAGCTTCGAGAATTTGATAATTGAAATGTGTGTGTGGTCACAAGAAGGCTTGAATGCTAGAACCAAACTGCCGAAGTAATGGTGCACGGGAGCTTGAAATCTTGGACCCTTCAAATGGTTATAAAGGGTTTATTATATAGGAATTGGTGATGATATGAACGGTTGAGATCAATCCCAGAGATGGAGAGATGAACGGTTGAGATCAAAAGGGACAGGAGAGGTCCTCAGTAAACTCCACCTCTTCATTTGGTAAAGAGGAGATAGGGTTTGGTTAACTGCAGAGCTAATTATGAGTTGCCTTTTTGAACTAAAGAGGTGGGTGAAGTTACCCATGTGGACTGGAGAGATGGGTGGAGTAACCCATGTGATGTAATTGGAGTTATCTCTTTGAAGATAAATGAATATTTAATTCATTTATTTAATAATTGTTTTCAACATATGAGATAACTGAATTCTTTTTGATTTAAGAATTGCTTTATTTGATGAAATTAAATTAATTTAATTGGAAGAATTTAATTAGTAAGTTTAAATATTTGAATTTAAACTATAGGAAATTGAGTTTAATTAATTAATTTAATGATAATTAATCAATTAAAGCTAATTAATTAAATAAACTTAATTATTGAATTAATTTTAGGAATTTGATTAAATGATTTGGGGAATGAATTTAGAAGAAAATAGGTGATTAATTAATGATTAAAAAACCATTAATTAATAGATGAAAATTAGTGTTTTTAACGTAAAGTCGCAAGCCTATCCATTTTAGGGTGTCTATATTTGCCCCTCTTTGATGCGATGTGACTTGTCGCAGTGTGTCAAAGATTTTTTGATTTTGCCCCAACTTGCCCCTACACTTAGTAGGTGTATTTATGCCCCCTCAACAAATTTGAGCAAAAAGTCGCAAGACAAGCGTTAATTTGTTGAAACTACTAATTGTGGAACTGGGTAGCTGACGGACCTGAAAAATATTTAAACATGCCCCTGTAACCCCTCAACAAATTTGAGCAAAAAGTCGCGAGACAAGCGTTAATTTGTTGAAACTACAAATTGTGGAACTGGGTAGCTGACAGATCTGAAAATATTTAAACACGCCCCTGTATTTCACCTTTGAAGTTTTCGGGGACCGGAAAGAAATTTCAGAGCTCCTGGGCGAAATTAGGGTTTTTTAGAACCCCTATAAGTAGCTAAAAGAACTCTTCATTTGTCACTTTGCGATTTGGAGCTCTTATCTTCTTGGTGAGTATGTTTATTGTTTTTTGCTTCCTTTTCCTCCTATTTTCGAGCAACTGCGGGTCTTCCAGTCATTGTTCACATTTCTGATCGAGTCCGTTCGTACTGGTGACCTGCTGGCTCTGGACGTCCGGTGAGTTTCCTCACTTTGCGTGTCATTTATTGCGTTATTTATTGCTTTGAAATTTTGTACTTTTTTGGAAAAATTACACCTTTGCCGCAATCGACTGTGGTTTTGCCGCAATTGCGGTTTAAATGCCGCAATTGTTGGTTCTAAGCCGCATTTGATAAAAGTGTCGCATTTGTCTGCTTAAAATGCCGCAATTATTGTTTGTGTCGCACTTGTAGTTTAGGTGCCGCAATCGCATAAAAGTGCCGCAATTGACCATGTTTAATGCCGTAATCGACTATTTTAACATTGTATGCCTGATGTCTTTATCAGTTATCTGTTTCTTTTAGCTTCTGTTACGTTCCTCAATATCTGAAACTGATAATTTTCTATTTTTGTACTTTCTGTGTAGTTCATCAGGTGTATCTTGCGGTGTTGAGAGTCGAGGCCAGTAGGACTCGTTTACAGATTTCAGCTTTCAGAGGATGAGAGGTCAGTACTTCGTAACTTGGGATTATATTGGATCTGCTATATGTCGGAGATCATGACCAACAGGGCTCTGATCTCAACTCTTATAGAGCAATGGCATTCGGAGACTTGTACTTTTTGGTTGCCCACTGGAGAGTGCACTGTGACTTTGGAGGATGTGTATCGCATCCTCCAACTCCCTATCCAAGGTGAGTTGGTGGAGTATTCCACCCGCACTAGTGTCACTGCGTTGAGTGAGATCTCTGGACTGCCCCGGGATCAGCTCAGGCTTAACGAAGGTTATGACATTCCATGGTCGAGATTCAGATTTGGCTTAGATAGACTATCCACATTGCTGGGTAGTTTGATTTGAGGGATCCTTTGCCCCGATCGACGTCAGTGTGGTTTTTCTATAGGGTTTGGTAGTGTTCTTCAGAGTATGGTCCGAGCCATACTGTCTTTGCATGGGGCCCATGCATGTTGGCCCACATGCATTTCCATATGATGTATGTGGCTTACCTTGATGGTAAGTCACTGGGTTGTGGTGCCACATTATTCCAAATTTGGGCATGGGAGCATATAGTTGTCTGCCATCCTGTGGGTGCCCGTGCTCTCCCGGCTGATAGGCCGTATGTATATATGTATGATGGTGTGATTGTTCAGACCCATATGGGTCATCTTTCTTACTGGCAACAGCAGCTTGACATGATTCCATATTTTATTTGGAGACCTTACCGAGATTGTCCTGTTTGGGATGGTGAGGATATCCATCTTCCTTTTTATAGACAGCAGAGATACCTGATTGGTCACGTTAGTAACCATGTACATATGATTGATTTCCATAACACTGACAGGGTGTTATGACAGTTTGGCGAGCAGCAAGATGTTTTAGATTCATATGCCTATTTTGCTCGATGATCGAGGGATGCTCGTGTCTGGGGTGCTGTAGTGTCACTTGGTGCTGCTCGTACTGAGTTTTTAGGACTGCTTCCTGTAGCATGGACCTGGCATTCTGCTACTGTTGACCCAGGTTTGTCTTTTTTGTGATTTCTTATGTACTTCTTTCTGCTCTCTGATTTGTGCTCATATCTTGCTGTGATACTTATGTATATCTACTCTCTTGTTTTGTTCTCATATCTTGCTTTGATACTTGTGTATATCTGCTCTGGTACTGATAGTTGACTTATCGTTTGAAGGCACTACTCCACCGTATGATGCCCATTGGTTGCAGCATCGTCCTATTGCCTTGACAGATGTTTCGCATCCTGTTCCCAAGACTATCATGCACAGGGCTTGACAGGTACAACGCAGTAGGGGAGGCCGTGATGGAGGGAGGGGTGGTGGACGGGGAGGGAGGGATGGTGGACGAGATGGTGGATGAGGGAGGCATGGGAGGGATGGTGGGAGGGACAGAGGCCAAGGGAGAGGTGATGATGGAGGAGATGATCCCAGTCCTGGGGGTGCTGGTGGTGGTATTAGGGTTGGCAGTGGTAGGAGTGGGGTTTGCTCTAGTGTGCTTAGATTTGGGTTGGGGGCTATTTTGGAGGAGGAGGAGGCACCCCAGTTGGTGCGTAGAGTACGTAGGCGGACAACAACAGTTTTGGCTCCCCGACAGGAGGATCAGGTTGTAGTAGAGGATGTGGACATAGAGCTCAGAGATATAGATGTGGAGGCTCTTGATGAGAAGAGTGCTGAGACCAGATCCTCAGAGGAGAGTGGCAGTAGTGGGAGTAGTACTGATGAGAGTTCGGAGAGTGGGGAGGGATTAGGTGACAGGGCTGAGGAGGGTGATTTGAATGTGGCGATGGGGGGGATGGACGATGATCCCTCAGAGGTGGAGTGCCTGACCCGGGAGATTGAAGACCTTTAGGTCCATCTTTCCCTATCTGATGCTCGTGCCATTGCTTTGGAGGCCCGTGTTATAACTACGGAGTCTAGAGAGCGATAGGCTCAGACCGAGGTTCGCGCATTCATTGATAGTGTATAGGATGTTGGTCAGAGAGATATTTTGAAGCTTCTATTGTTTCTCTCTACTCCTTCTGAAATGATGTTCTTGATGCTCAGTATTGGCGGGGCAGTGTCTATGACTTGAGAAGCTTCGAGAATCTGATAATTGAAATGTGTGTGTGTGGTCGCAAGATGGCTTGAATGCTAGAACCAAACTGATGGAGTAATGGCACATGAGAGCTTGAAATCCTGGACCCTTCAAATGGTTATGAAGGGTTTATTATATA
>MU227340.1:3157457-3179224 GCA_018584345.1 Thuja plicata | reverse complement strand
ATAAACTAGATGAAGGAAACTAAGCCTTCAATCTAGGGAAAGTCCCAAAGAGAGGAACAAGAATGAGCAAGAAGCATCTCCGAAGCATGGAACTGAAAACTCTGTCAGAAGAGACTGCTGGAACCCCTACTAAAGTGCATGACCAGGTAGAGAAGACAATGTCTGAAGAGCTGATCAATCAAACCATAAAGCAATAGAACCAACAGGTGAACCCCCCCATAATGCTAAACTGGGAGAGGTGACAGGAACACTGAAATGTAATGCCAGAAACATCTGCAGAAAGCAGAACCAGGAACACCAACAGTGCAACAGAAGTACAAATACAGGATAAAGGGCAATGTCACCGACACACAGTATGGGCTAATGTCGTGGAAGATACGCTCACTTTACAAAGGTGGATGAGCCTAAAATGGAATAATCATCATAACCCCCCATGGAACTTTATAACAGAGTGCAAGTACAAAAACCATACAAGGTGTACAAGATCTCAGATATATAGAAGAAGGCACTTTATCTCAGTGTGTTTACAGAATAAAGATGCATCAGAAGAAGCATACAAGCTCATAATTCAGAAAGAAGAGTGAGCTAGAATATCAGAAGAAGAGATCCCAGGACCTGTAGACCCAAGCAATCCACCAGAGTGCATAAACTGCCAAACTCAGAGGAGAGATAACCTAGAGAAGAATCTGGAAAAAATACCCCTACAATTGAATAGTTCACTGAACCAGCTTTCTAACGATATCTGGTTTGCCAAAAATGGAGTCCGGATGAGCCAGATATGACTCTCGGAAGGCAAAAATAAACATCAGACTTTGATAGAAAAAAGTGCTATCAAAATAGTAGAATCAAAAATCCAAATCACCATAGTTGGAAAGATCTCAAAAAGAGCTTTCCGACGATATAACAAAGTCCAAAAAAGGCCTCTGTATGCTCCAGATAGAGCGAAAACAGCGATGAGGGCCCAAAATTGCTCCAAACACAAGCTGTAAGCCCCTGGGGCTAAAAAAAATAGGCCCCTGGGCGCATGGCGCACCCAGGGGGCCAAATCCGGAGCCCACGGTCATTAATATAACCAGCCGCATAAGCGAAGGCCCACGGGGGCTAACAAAACGCCGCCACGGGTGGAGCAGTGCTGGGGGCGGCGCAGGGGCGGAGAACACCGGCGATGGCGGGGCGCAGGGTGCCAGTGGAGCGGCGGTGAGCGGAGGGGCCGCGGAGCGGGGCCGGTGGCATGGAGGGAGGAGCCACCACTGGTGGTGGGGCTGGAGAAGCCGACGTAGCCCGCAGGGCCAGCGGGTGGCGCTGCCGGCGGGGGCCGGGCTGTGATGGCGCTGCGGCGGCCCTGTAAAAAATTGCACCGACAGTGTTTTTTAAATGCCAAAAAAATATTAAAAAATGTTTTTTTTATTTTTTTTGAAAAACGTGCCTGTACGGCCCTAGTAGGGCAAAAAATTTCTCCCCGAGGCTCCAGTGTCCAAATCGGACGTGCCTTATATGGATTCTGTGGTTTTTGGGCCTTCTGGACACAACCGTGAGGTTGGTTTTGGTCCAAAGTGCCTCAAAAAACAAAGACCCCCCAGAAATAATGAAAAAAGCTAGAAAAAACTTCTGAAACCCTCTGTGACTGAAATTCTTCAACAAAACAAGAACAGCTAGCTGCAGAGTGGCTCTGATACCATGTTAGATTAGGCTGAAAGCTAATCTCCCAAGAACACCCGCATGCAAACCTGTCACATGGAAGAAGCAAAGACAGAAGACAAAAAGAAACTATGGCAGCCAAAAAGCCAGAGGAGAGATCATGTGCTTAAGAAAACAATATATTAATGATATGTTTCTAGATTACAATGTGATGATGAAAAACTCTGTAAAGAAAACTAAGAGGTGAATCCTTATAAAAGGAATCATGAAACCCTAAAAGGGAAAACCTAAGTTTAGCTTAAGCAACTAGAGTGAATAGGTGAGTTAGTAATTACATCATAATGATTTAATTAATAACCCGATATACTATTACTCTAACATATCCTAGATCTTGAGCCTCCTAAGCTAAAGGTTTAACATTCGAATGCACAAGATGAGTGATACCATGCAAGAAATTAACACCTTGATCACTATCATGAAGGACTTTCTTAAGAGCCTCTATAGCTTGAATGTAATCTTGATTATGGTTTTCTTGGATAAGCCAATTTCCCATTTTATCAAGTTTGGTTGAAAGTTTTTACACTTGTCCAGGAGGAACTCTTAAAGCATACTCCTCATCATGAGATGAGTGAGAAGAGTTATGCTCCATAGAAGGATTATAATCATGAGTATTCAAGTTGCCATCCAGAATCCTACGAGAAGGAGAGGAAGATTCAGGATCAAAGGAACCCATGAGTCTACGACTTCTTCTAACCGGGATGCTATAAGTAGGACTAGAAATGGTAAAGCTCATACACCAATGTAATGTAAATGAACTAATTTAGAAAGCAAAGAGTTGACTTTAATTTTTTTTTTTCGAAAGGAAATGCAAGAACATAAAAGAAAACTAATCTAATATGCATGCAAGATCTAACATAAAGATGTAAATCTAACACCAAAAAGAAAGAGTTCTCTATTGTGGGTTCACCAAAATGTAAAGGATAAAATGAATGAATTAGGTTTGGTGGTGTGTTCATTAACATAAAATCCTTTACATTTGAATATTGTGTGTTTATTATTTCTATGGGGGTAAATAGGATGCTCTCCTTCTATCCTTGAATAGACAAATGAAAGATCCAAGTTGATTAACCCAAAAGAAAGGATCAATGCATAAATGAATCAATCATTTAGAAACAAGAATAAGGAAGGAAGATCTTAAGTACCCGGATTCGATGGATTTGATTAATTTGAATGTAGAAAAGATTTAGATAGATTGAAAACCTTAATTGAATTAAATAGGAGAAATTCACTAACCTTGAAATATTACAAATCAAAGAATGCTATTTTTTGAAGCCTGTGTTGAGTTTCTGGAAAATCCAAGACTAGATCTGGAATAGAAATGCAGAGACGGACCAAATCCAGAAATATTTTTCCATTCTGAGATAGTTCCAATTTGCACCCTCAAGTCAATGTCACCATTTGCCAATATTTATGATTGTTCCCTAGGTCACAATCGACCTAAAAAGTCTCAAACTGAAATTCTATTTTCAGATCCCAGAAGTTTGTCGAAAAGGGTATTCGAATCTCCATCCTAATTTGCTGTTCCAAACATGTTCCTACTAGAAAAATGGGTTTTTTTGTTGGGGAGGGGTTTGCCTTAGTCAAAACCCAATTTTGGAATTAACCTCAAATATATATAATTGAAATTACTGGTATAAACAAAGTAAATAAAACAATTCACCTTGCTCATGTAAAAGTCCTTGTGGAGGATTTGAATCCTTGAATCCACAAGTATGGATGCACAAAAATGGATGTAGAATGGATAAAGTGTGATGTATTCAATCAATTTCTTTGTAGATCTTCAATGCCAATCTTGAATGGGTTCTTGAATTGGAAGAGGCTTGGAGGAATGTAGATGGAGAAATCTTCAACAAGAGGGCTCCATGGAGCTTGGATCCTTCAATGGCCACCAGTGAATCTCCTTGATGAAAATGGATGCTTGAGAAGTGCTTGAGAATGGATGAATGCTTCAATGGCTACTTTTATTGCTTCAAATCTTGCTTCTTCACCTTTGGAATTCACTCTTCAAGTCTTTGAAAGTTCTTGCAATTATGCTTGATGGTTAGAGAGTCTTTTGTGCTTAGAGAAAATGAGAGAGAAAAGCTTCCTTTTACATGAAATTAGGGCACAATCTTCTAGAGAGGCCAACATAGGAGAATTAAATTCTAATTGGCCCCATTCCCCTAGAAGAGGACCTATGTTAAATATAATTGAGGATCTGTTGTCCCAAAGTCTGAAACAGCTGACTTGGAAGCGGGAATTAATTTTTCCAAAGACAGACATCTGAAAACCCTAAGATTCTGGAATTTGGGCCCCAGACCTGAAAAATGTTGATTGTGACCTAGGTCAAGGTCGAGGTTTACCTTGACCCAAAAAGGTTGACCTAGACCTCAAGGCCAAAATCCTAGTTTCTCAGTCTGGGTTGCCAAAAATAGGCTAGAAAGAGTGGAAATGGGGAAGAACAAAGGGATAAAGCCATATCAAAGTCAAGAACCCATTCAAGGTGCTTGACATGACCCAAAACCACTTACCCAAAAGGATAAACCAGTCTACCATGGAAGTGCTTCCATTTTTCGACTATACAGTTTCCACAAGGCTTTGTGTAGTTTGTCTTTGACTATTTTGGAGTTCTTGAAGAAACTTCTCATCCATTTCCTCTATTTAAAACATGTATCTCTCTCTCTCTAAGTATCCACTTTAGTATCTTTTTGAGGAAGAATCATACATAAGATGTTTTTTCTACATTTAATGTTCTTTAAAACCCTTTTGATTCAACTTTGCCAAAAACTAAAACTATAGCCAAAACTATTAAGAAATTTGCTTGAAAACACACATCAAAATATGTAAAATACGTAGAACTCAATATATTTTAAAATAACCATATTTTCAAAAACAATATAGGTTCATACAACTATCATAAACTGATTTTCATATCAAACCACTTATGCACCACTTAATACAAATTGAAAGCTAAAACATAGCTTTGACAATCATTGTTGAACAAGACAACTTACATGAAACTTCACACAACTTGTAACATATCTATGAAATGATAGATCATTCTTGGAAAATAAATAAAAGTAATGAAAAACCATTTATGTTATCAAACACTATCAAAAGTTTGGAAATGCAATCTCTACGCAAACCCAACAAACTACTAACCAAACCCTCACAAAATGCATGAATCAAACTATGAAATATGTAACTTCAGCACAATGATAATCTATATGTGAGACTACACCATAGTGAATCTTTGAATCATGTCCTTAGTCCAGAAACCCCCAAACATCATGTTTTTGAGTCTACTTCTCCACAAGTTTAACAACTTTTGAAGATTAAAAGATAGATTAATAAAATAATGTGCATAATTGAGAAAATACTACCAAATCCTCTAAATAACAAGAATATCCAAAACCCACGACAAGAGGGAATATTATTTTGATATCCAAGAATGTAACTTCTTCTCCACTTTTCTTTCACCTCCCAACTTTCCTAGGTGCAACTTGCCACTTTCTCATTTTTGGCAAAAAGTTACCAAATACCACTTAACATATCAAAAATGTGCTTTCTAATTTCTCACACCATCTTTTTCCTAAAAAAAAATTCAAATGTTACTTATTAATTCAAAAAAATCAAATTTTGATCATTTAACTATAAAGGACGGTATTTCTCAGTTTATCCACAAATCATAATATACTCATCGTAGATGACTAGCGATATTCCAAATTGGAAGTTGAGTGGATGGTTAATACATATTGTGGAGGTATTAGCATTTTTTGAAAATTATATCAAATCATATATCTTCCAAGAGGGAAAAAATGTAGCCAATGAGGTGGTAAAACAACATTTGATATGGCAATGCCAGAAGTGGAGGTTAATTTTCTCATTGAATGGCATGAGTTATGTTGTCATATTGAGCAATAACAAGCATTTCCCACACTCAAACCCACTTGATGAGACCGGTGACACTTTAATGGACGTGATTAATTAATGAATGAGATCATTGGAATACCTTACAATCATGACATCTGGTCTTTAGAAAGGTTAACACATGGTGGAGCCACTATATAACAAATGATATTTAGCATGGATACTAGCATCTTCTTAAAGTCTAGGAAGTGCCAAATGGCCTTCTATAGGGAGGTGTCCAAGTGAAGGCTAATGAAAGTGTATAAGACTTGAGAAGGGGTAATTAACATGTAGTGTGAATGGTGCTCCAAGATCAATATTAGGTGATAATGGGTGATATCATATAATCACAAATGTCACTTCCATGTTTCTTGTGATGTTGCTAGACACCAATTTTGAAGCCAAACTTGGTCCAAATGGGAGGATGAGGTTGAAATTGCGTCAACGTGATGAAAGCCCCCTAAAATTTATTATCATCTAGGGTGTGGGTATGAATGTGGTAGATAGACAAAAATAAGCATGAGTGGAATAAACTTCTTGAAAGGGAATGTAAAGGGCATGCAAGCTAGTGATGGTAGATGAACCTTTTTGTTGGTGGAAGAGGAGGGGGTGTTATGCCAGTGGAGGGTGAGGAAGTGTCACATTGGCTAGAGCAACATGGTATATGTGTATGGTAATTTATAACGCTATTTATTTGTATATATTAGTATGTATGGTCTAGGTCCTAGGTGTCATTTTTTTGCAAACCTTTCCATTGTGGTTAGGTGAAACTCACACACTCTGTATTCGATAAGGGCTTTTTGATGTATCTCAATTTTGTTAAATTTTAATACACAGTGCGGCCCCCTAGCACTACATTTACCTATCAAAAAGACTTAGACTCTCCATTTTTATTTGTAAGGCTCCCTTGGGGGCAAATAAAGGTACATGCAAGAATTCTAAAAATTAATATTACTATATGATATTTAAATTGTTTTATCATGCACAGACAACACTATTAATCATTTTTATTTCCCTTGCACACACCACGCATAATTTTTTTGATATGTCTTACACTTGTACAAAAAAACACACAAATTTATATTTCTTATAATACCTTTATAAATTTGTGCCTATAAACCTAACAAATTTGAGAAAGATAAATCAACTTTCTCCAAACCTTTATTTACAAATATTTAGCATAAATGTAATTTTTGGGTAAATCCACCTCTCAATATTTTTTGCACAAAGTGTGACCCTAGATGAGTCGCAGAGTATTTTCTAGGGAGGAATCTTTCACCACTAAAACCAATCTTTGCTTGAGAGTTTTTATCCAACAATGATAAAAATTTGTCCAACTCCAACAAAGGGGTTTCAATAATATATTAAATTCTCACAATGATCAAATGAGTCTCTTTGGCCTCTTTTTCAACCTTCTCTGAATTTTTTTAAAATCATATTAAAATCGCTTTTAAGATGAGAATTACATTTTCTTCATAAAAGTTACTTTATTTTATTATTTACTTTTTCAACACTTTAGTCACCCAACATTCACCTTAATAAATAATTAATATGAATTTTCATTTAATTCACCTTTTGATTATTTAAATATTAATTATTTAATTTTTTGATTAATTTTGGCACACTCACTCAAATTTGTAGCCAATAACAAAATAGTGGTGATTCTAAATGCACCAACACACTCAATAGCTCACTTGATATCCAACTTAATAAAAATTGATATTTTCCAAAAATATTAAATTCCTTCTAGAAGTTTGAAATGTACTTGAAATGATAAAATTGACATTAAAAATGACCAATAGATTCATCTTGATCCTCTAAACACCACACCATTATTTGAATTCTAATCGAAAAAACTAATTCTCCCTAAGAAAGTTGGAGCTTCCAAAGATTTTAGAAAGACTATAAAAAGGGAACATTACAAAGAATAACCCAAAAATATTTTAGAGGATACTTCAATCAATAAAAGAACAAATGGAGACTATCATAATAAGCACACATTGGTTTGAATATGCAAAAAAAATGTATGTAAAAAAGTAAGATTTTAAGCCTCCGAAAGTCAACATGATAATGAAACTATTCACTTTACAAGAAGTGAAGGGAAGTGTTAAGATATTGGGTGAAATAAAGCCTAGATAATGGCTGAAATTCAAGATGAATACCTAAAATAGGGGATGAAAATATTTGCTTCTCACATTTTGAAAGTATGTAATAACATCATCTAACATGAGTTCCCAACATATTGTGTTACAAGCTTAGCAATACCCCTTTTCAAAAGTGGGGATGCTAATGATCATTTCAACTATTGGACCATCATTCTTTATTTAGAAAGTATTTTGGCATCATGGTTGACCACAAAATCAAAATTTAAATAAAAAAAAATGAGGTAAAAGTGCAAGTAGGGTTTAGGCCAACGCACTCAAAAATTGATCATGTAGTCACTTTGAAGCATGTCATTGAAAAATCTAGAATAAAAAAGAGAAATATTATTGTCCTTTTATTCAATTTGAAGAAGGATTTTGACATTGTTCTCAGGAATAAGTGATGATATATATAGTAGTCAGTTGCAATTTACAATGGATGTGCATAGGATTTATAAATTTGTTTAGGTAAAAATTAGAAATAAAGTACATAAAAAAAATTAAGAGTGGTATTGGATCTAAGAAAGATTTTGTGTTCAATATCATACTTTACTTGACTTGTACATAGACAAACTTAAAGAATGGATAATTCTCAAAGGTGGGGATGGAATTGTCTTGGAAAAATATGTATTTAGGCTTCTCTTGTGTATTGATGATCTTATTTTGATTGATAGGTCTAATCAAGGCTTGAAAGAGCATTGATTTTCCCTTGACCAAGCTTTTTCAAAGGTGTGAATATACAAATTAATACAAGTAAGACAATTATCACTATCTTCTCCAATAGAAACAAAAAGGAATTTATTCAACTTTTATTTTGAATGAAGTATTCTATAGGACATAATGTAGCATAAATATCTTAGATTGACTTCAACAACAAGATTAGTTGGAAAGCATGCTAAATGATAACTTTGAGAGGGTGGAAAGTGCCCTTTGATCTTAGAAATAATTGTATAGAAGAAAAATTTTGAAAATGGAAAACTATTCAAACTCTATTGGGGCTACAAGTAATCTTGGTGGTGTTTTCTAGATGTTAAAAGTGGGTTTTGAACCAAATGAATGTAGGTATAGAGAGTCCAAAAATATTTGATCATAAGAAAATAAATTTTAAACACATTTCTCCCTCATGAGATTCTTCTATTTGAAAAGGTTTTGTCTTGATCAAATCTATTGATATGGCATGGTTTTTAAGGTATCTAAAAATTTGAGAAAATGGAAGTAAATCGCCAGCCTAGTGTTGTATTCAAAGATGTTTAGAGTAAAATAAATAATTCATGGATGAAGCTAAGCTTTAGGTGGATGAAAAATAATACATTCACTTGAAATCTTTCCCTAATAATGGTAAATAAATAAATATTTTTTTTGTAGATAAATTTCAAAGTCGATGAGCAAAGAGATGTTAGGGAGAAGCAAAATTGGTTACCTCAAGGAATTTAACCCACTTTGACCATAAAAGAAAAGAATTTATAGGTCATTATTTCTTGGAGATCAAAGATTCTTATTGCCTAATAAGGACTAACTTGATTCATCTCCAGTGTGAAATGGGTAAATGGAAAAGTCCAAGAGAGGTATGGAAATAGTGGGTACGTATATATTTTTCACAATTATGATCATTGAAATAGAGAACTAGTTTATTTTTTATAATGTAAATTTTACAAAGACATCCAAGTCGTGAACATAATTTATTTAGCAACAAATATTTTCAAGATTTTTTAGTGGGGGGTGGTTGAAAAAATGTGAGAGTTTATTATCAAATTGGATAGTAGAAAATCAACACTTCACAAAAAAAAAGTTGTTGTCCCATAGACTATATTTAATCTTATAGAAATTAAAAATATTATATTTTATAATACTATTCAAAAATTTGAAAATTAAATATCTCTGAGAAGCAACAAAATATAATTGATTAACATAAGAGTATGAAATGAAACAATGAAAATATGAATGTAGTAGAATATATAGATCGATTAGGTGTAAGCTTTTGGTATTTGGAACAAGGTAGAGAAACACTAAATTAAATTTATACAAGAATGTTATTAATTCCTATTAATTTGATCATATCAACTTAGCATGAACATTGGAAACAACGTCATTTAGCCTTAACTATACACGAAGAATTTGATGAATGAATAGTTTTATTTTTCAAAATTCTTAACCTTTCTCTACTTTTATTTGTTTCACCATAAATGAATGTTATGTTGCATCATGTCCACTCCTCAACTAATCTAGGACTTCCATACATTCCAATCAAAGGAATTTCATTTTGTGACTAATAAAGGAATCATAAAGAGAGATACATGAATATTATTTGTGAATATGGCTTATGGCCTTGGATACTTATTTTGCCTTCATCTTTGGAAAGACCTTATTCACCCTAAGATTTAAGGTTAGGTTAGAGGATGAATGTGAATCAAATTCAAATGATAAATTTTTAACCTAGAGAGGAATCAATAGGTTCGTCCAAAGACCAATCCCCCATGTAAACTCTTTCAAGTGTTGTGCAATGGACCCCAATAGTAATCACCACACATCATAATTAAATCATTGCAAGCAAAAGTTGAATTCACAACCTAAGTTTCCTAAAGCAGTAGCCAAGTTCAAGTGAGCCAACTATGGGGTTTAGACTCAAATTATGATATTAGTGTGACCATCTACAATAGGATGATTTATTTGATCCCTAGATCATGTAGATTTAATTTATTTGAAGAGTTTTTAATTATTGCAATGTTGTTATAGAAGCATGATCAACAAGAACCACTAATAAAATTTATGGGAAAGATGTTGATGTTAATCTCTAAGTTTTTGTTGATTATTTAGTGTCCACACTTAGTCATTTATTCAGGCAGTTTTGGTCAGCTACCACTGCGGCCGAGCTAAAATAGTAGATGTTGAGCTACTCGGCAAGTTCATGCTGAGCAACAGGAGACTTAAGTGCCGAGCAAGACAATTTTGATATACTTGTCAGGAATGTCACAAACTTTAAGGTAAAATGTTTTGGCTGACTTATGAGAGTTTTGGGCTGACATATGTGAGCATTTAATATTCTCTACAGAGTTAATTATGCATTTAATTGTTTTATCCTATGCGTGGCATGGAGCCAATCAGAAAATTGGAATGCCTTGGAGGCATAAAGTTAGATCTTGGTCGTTGATCTAAATCTCGTTTCCAAATTCGTAAAGATATATAAGATTGCTTCTTACCCTAATTTCATATAGAGAGGAGAAGGGTGTGCATTCATTAGAGATGTGCAGAGGGTTATTGTGTGTAGGAAGCATAGATCTTGAAGAGTGACAGAGCAGTGAACAACAGAGTAAAGACATATCATATTATAAGATCAGAAAAGGTATTGTAAAGAGGATATTCATTATTAGCATCAAGTGCACATCGAAGGATCAGTACTTGAGACATTCTAACAAGTGTACCAGGTGAAATCTCTTAATAGAGTGGTTCTAGCATACCTTACTAAATCTCTTAGTAGAGTGCTTACTTTACTATAAGTTGAAATCCTTTCACAAGGTAGATTGTAATGATCTAAAGCTCTTAACTGGGCAGACCTTTAACCAGGTAGATTGCATATTGTAATCAAACTTTTGTAGCCCTAACAGGAACACTTTATTGCTGCAGTAGTGAAGAATTTGTGGGTGTCATCCCCACCCTAGTTTTACCTATTTTGGTTTCTGGGTTACC
This sequence comes from Thuja plicata, assembly GCA_018584345.1. NCBI lineage: Eukaryota > Viridiplantae > Streptophyta > Pinopsida > Cupressales > Cupressaceae > Thuja > Thuja plicata. The sequence goes on along the minus strand of MU227340.1, from coordinate 3,167,813 downwards.
AAATTCTATGTATTATGTTATTCATTTACTGTCATGGATGCTACTAGATGTTAGATGGATTACATATTTATATGTTTGTGGATCAATTTGTTTTAAAGTGTTTAAAGTTCAAGATCTAATTCACCCCCCCCTCTCTGTATCTTGCTTTCCCAATATTGTATTTCCAACAATTGGTATCAGAGCTAAGTTCTCCTATAAGAAGTTTTAATCAGCTTGAGAGTAAAGATCTGGAGATGGAGATTTACAAATTGGGTAAAGTCATTGAGAATCATAAGATTAAAATTCATCTAGCTTTACATCAGCTTGAGATAGCTAGACAGGAATTGAAAAATTCATTGACATCTAGGAAAGATTTGGCCAAACAAATGAATGATACTCATTATCAGGAAGAAGACACTGCAAATCTATTTCAGAACAGAGATTCTAATGAGAGTGATGCAGCAAATGTAGATCTACTGGAAAGGAATAATGCATTGTGTGAAGAAGTCAGGAGCCTGAAAAGAGAACAAGAAATGCAGACAGTAAGACTATGTGAAGTAGTGGAACAAAAGAAGAAAGTTGAAGATGACAAAGCTATGACTGAAGAAGATAAAAGAATGATGATTGTTAGACTTGATGAAAGGACACATGATGTACAAATGATGACAAACAATCAGGTTGACATGGAAAATCAATTGCTACTTGCAAATTAGCAGATTAGTAGGAAAGACATCGAAATAATGAATCTGAGATCTGAGAACAGTCAATTGAAGGATGAATTGAGATCTGAGAAAGAACTAAATGAAAGGTTGAATAAACCTAATGAAGCTTTGACTCATTTTGAGAACTTGATGGAAGCATCAAGGAGATCAAAAGATTCTTCTGGATTAGGTCACACTAAACAAAAGACATCTACTAAGAAAGGAGAATCATCTAAGACTGGCGAAAAGAGGAATGCAAATTCAAAGAACAACAAACCTGTATGCCATCACTGTGGAAAATCAGGACATACAACAAACATCTACCGAAGCAAGAATGGTAAGTCCAATCCTAAACCCAAGTTCAATGGTTATTAATTTAACTATAAGAAGTTTGGACATAAAGCACATGAATGTTGGGCCAAGGTAAATGATGCACCTTCCACATCAAGAATCAATGGATATTGTTACAACTGTCAAAAATTTGGACATAAGGCACAAGATTGTAGATCAAATGCTAAACAACAATGGACATCAAAGATACAAGCTAAAGCACCAAGAAAAGGCAACACTTACAATTGGGATCGTAACACAAGGAAAAGTTGTCATTACTGTGAAGAGTATGGACATGCACCTGAAGACTGCATAAAGACACATTTCAGAGGAAGATCTAAGAGTTGGATGAATGGAAGCCTAGTTTGTTTTAGTTGTCTGAAAATTGGTCATACTAAGAGAGAGTGCAAGATAAGAGTACTTGCTCCTACTGTTAAGGAAATTAGAGCACAGATGAACTAGACATGGGTAAGGAAAATAGAACCGAGTAGCAGTGAAACTATTGAAGCTGAGGTCACCCAATCCAATTGATCAAGTGATCACACCATCTCAAACTAAGCAAAAGAGGTATGTAAGGAACTATATTTAAATTTCATATCTTACATCAGTTCCTAACATATACTGTGCCAAAGTCCATATCTGCATATGATAAGATGCATCAAGACATATTTTAAAGATAAAGTACTGAGAAAAGTTACTTAAACACTAGAGGTGTCAAGCATCAATATTATACTAAGACCGAGCTCGTTGGCATATGTGCCAAGCTATTTTGGGTTGCGACTGAGAGATTGTCGAAGTCGGTCGAGGACAACTATTTTTGCACTAACTCCAATGGAAAAAACATTTATTGCAAACCTACCTCAAAGCCTATAAAGGAATGAACCATTCATGATTCATTTCACCTTGAAATTTGAGATTTCTTGAAGTGTTAAAGCATTGGCCAACTTGATTTTAGCAGAGATTTTTGAAGAATTCTACAGCGTGTCGTCGACCATTCAGCAAAAGTGTGAACTTTGACTGTTGCTAAGGTACAATGTTTCATCTTTGAAACCCTTTTATCTTGAAATCATGGCTGCTAGTTCATCTTCACCAGTTAAGGGAATGTAGAAGGAATTGAGAGAAGTTCAATTGGTGAGGAGCAACACCTATGCGCCTCCCAACTTTTGAGCTATTCCTGAGAACGTTATCAAGGGTGATTTGACTGGAGCCCTATCTTTGATCCCTCCAAAGGTACCTATGATTCATGACATTAGGGCATGTTACATGTATAAAATTAGTGAATTTGGATACCATGAGCTGAGGGAATCCTACGGGAAACTATGTATAGAGGGAGTCCTAAAACCTGAACACAATCATCTATTCGAGCGAGGGTTAACTCAAGCCCTAGAGTTTCTAAGGAATTTCAAGGAAGAATGGATCAAAATTGTTCTTAGCAGGGTACATGATATGAGCATTTGGTTGGAGAATGGACCAGTAAAGATTACCAAGGATGTCATACGTCGTGTAACTGGTTACCCTACTATCAACGGGAAAAGGACCATGAAATGCCAGAGTAAAGAAGACATAGAGAAGGTCACTAAAGCCGTTCAGAACAAGAGAGGAATGACAATTTCCACCATCAAAGACTTGGAACTTGATTTTGCAATAAGGGTTATAGCTCACAAGTTCTATCATTCGAGCCGACTGGACAGTGTGCCTTACGTTGCAATAGACCAAGCATGGAAAATCATCAAGAAGGATCACACATACGACCTGGCTAAGCTATAGCTCACACAACTTGCGGAGAACCTTGGATCAATCAGAAAAGTGAAGAATTCTATGTGTAAGTTTGGATCCCTGCTTGTATGCATATTTTTCTATGTTCAAAATACTTTTCCTACCTTTGGAGACATAGTATGGAAAATAGATAGACCTATCACCCAACAGATAAATGTACTGATTCAACAGTTAGGTGATAATTTTGATAATATAATGGGAACATACTTTGTGGAGTTCAAGAAAAGTATGAGACTAAGAAGCAAAATTCCTAGTTCATTAGTGGATTAACATTATGAGGATGTGTGCTTTCTTGTAGACACAGATTACACTTATGTTCAGGCTGTAGTACCTAGGGTATCATGGTTAAGGCCATTACCTTATGAAGTAAATATAGATGAAACATTTGCAGCCATAACAACTTTACTAGCGGATAAATTGACAATACTGCTAGACATTTTGGTAATTATGAAGAAGCCAAGGCCAAAATTTCTATGAACCTAAAGGCTGGCACCATGGAAAGGAAGAGGAAAAAGATTGTCAAGAATCTGAAAAAGATGGTTGGCATTGCAAGTGATGAGGACATATCTAGTGAAGGAGAAGAAGAAATTGAGTCTAAATAGGAAGTAGTTGTTAAGGGGAAAGGGAAACAGCCAATGGTTGCAAAGGCAACCAAAGTAAGCAAAGTTAAACCTTAGGCTACCCTTCCTACTGTAAATAGACCAAGGACCAGGGCATCGGCTATTTCACCTCCTATGGTGAGAACATCCATATACACAAGGAAGAATGCTATTGAGAGCAGCTCAGGGAAAAAGAAACAAGTCAAAACCAAAGTTGTGCCGAGCATTTCTGCCAAAATACCAAGGAAAAGGAGACTAATCTTGAGTGATGAAGAAGATGAGGAAACAGACATTGATGTGCCGAGAAACATACCTACAACATCATTCAAACATCCTATAGACATTGATGAGGTATGCAAGAACATTAGAAGTTCAACTGGGTTATCTGGATTTAAATTTGTCAAATATGAAAAGCAAAGTATAGAGAATAAGGTCAAGTTACAGGAAGCTCTATTAGACATGATGAGTACATCCAAATTGACACCTATAGATATAGGGAATAATGTCCCTATAGAACTTTATGATTTCTTATCTAGTAAATGGGAATTTGCATTGATGACTGAAAGGCAAATTAGGGAAGCAAATTTTGATAGAGTCATCCTACACTTGACAAAGAAACAGAAAGCAAAATTTGTTGATCAATATAAGAAAAAGTTTTTACCTAAACATAGAGCTTATGCAATTTTAAAGAGTGATATTGAAGGAGTAGTACAACAAAGTACTCAGATTTGGAAAGATATTTTTGGGTTGTCGGTCCCAAAAGAGAAGAAAATAGATGAAGGAACCTCTGAGCAGACCACCACTGATCAAGAAGAAATAGGGTCTGGACCATCAAAAGAAATAGGCATAGAGAAAACTGTAGAGTTAACAATGGATAGTCTCATTGACACTACACTGGACAATATTAGCAATGTGAATGTCGAGGATCAGGATGAGCTGACAGACACAATTATCGAATTGCCTATCAAGACTACTGAGGCTGATGAAGAGAATGATGAAGAGAAAGGAGATGAGAGAGAAAAGCCAGAAGATCAAGAGGTAAATACTAAAAATCCACCTATTTTAGAGGTTGCTCAGACATTGTTAGATAGCGGAGACAAAATGGAAGAAACTGGAGACAAGCCTAAAGAACAAGAGACTATACAAGTGTTGGTAAATCTACCACACTCTATTTCATCTACCCCCACTAGACCCAAAATGGGGAATGTACCTAACCAGCAGGAAATCTTGATTAAGATGAAGTCAGCAACCAAAGTGCTTACTAACAAAGGAAAGGAAATCATTGAAACTAAGCTGATTGACAGCTCACCTAAGCCCTAAAGGAGGAAGCTAAATAAGAAGAAGTCACTAGGGATAAATGTCTTATTAGATGAAGTCATTGTGATTCCTAAATGGGATCTTGAGAGTTTTTCATATGACTAGATTCAGAACCTTCAAGAAATTTTGAAGAGGAAGAAGAGACAGGAAGAAATGAAGAGAGAACAGAAGCAGAAACAAGTTCTGCATGACATCAAAGATATTTTTGTAAACACTTTTGATATGGATGATGTAAATGACCAGGCACCTATACTAGAATAGCTAGTTCACATCGTACAAAAGGTGACTGATGACAATATCAAGGCAAATGCCAAACTATTGCAATAGTTTGAGAACAAAGTATGGAAAAGATATCTGCTGAGATAGCTACAAAACAGGTTGAACTCTCCTCTCTCATTGAAATTCTAGAAGAAGTTGTAAAAAATGTATTTTCTTTGTACAAGAGACTATGTGATGAATCATTCTTTACAAAAGAAAATCAACAGTTAATTGAGAAATTACACCTAGATATGAAGTCAAATGCAAAATCATTGAGCATGGATGATAGCTCTAGCTCCATTCATTTTAATAAGTTAACTCATACATAGAGAAGGTTAGCCGAGCTTATGGTTGAAGATGGCCGAATCAAGGCCAAATTAATTACGATTCAGGCTAATCTAATACCTCATCTAGAGGTTATGCAGAAAGAACTTATAGCTGCAAGAGAATTGGTAAAGGGAGACTCTCATCTCTCTACTTCAGAAAGTTTGGTAAGTCTAGCTGCTAAGCTAGAAGTTAAGTTGGGAGTTATGAAGTTTGTTAAAGATAGTTGGGACAGTTCATTTGCATTAATTCTACAACTTCATAAACAATTTTTGGATAAGTACAACTTTAACCCCTCTAGCTATCAGTGACAAAAACAAGGGGGAATCAGGAAAGGAAGGAACAGATGAGCTAAAGGTATAATATTTTTTTTTTGTTGAAGGTATGCATATTATGTAGATAATCTATTAAGTATGAAGTATAATCAATGGGGGAGTACTGTATGTACTTAGGTAGTTTTGTGGATGTAAATGAAAGTATAAGTGTTTTTGCCACTAAATATCAAAGGGGGAGATTGTTAATCTCTAAGTTTTTGTTCATTATTTAGTGTCCACACTTAGTCATTTATCTAGGCAGTTTTGGTCGGTCACCACTGTGGCTGAGCTAAACAGTATAGGCTAAGCTACCTGACAATTCATTGCTGAGCAAAGAAGATCATAGATGCCGAGGTACCCGACAAGTCTATGCCAAGAACCAAGAGTCATTAGTGTCAAGCAATACAATTTTGATGTGAATTTTAGGAATGTCAGTTATTCCAACAGTTGAAATAGATTGAATTGAAGTATACTTACATGGAAAAACAATCCAACCAAAATAAATTGAGTGCACCTTAACCTCACATATAGTTTCTCATGTTCCTCATCTAACAATAAGAGTCATTCTATCCCAATGAGATTGTTAGTGGCCTAGAGCTAGGTGGTTTATAAAGGTCCTAAGAATTTAATGTTGAGATCAACCCCATGGAGCTAGTTAGAGGATTATGATGACATGTAACTGATTGAATATTTGACAATGTTAAGTTGAAGATAATGCAAGGCATTAAAATAGTTAATGTATTGTATTGTCATTGTTGTCAACTTAATATCATCTGTACGGTCATGTACATAATGCCAAAGACTTCAGAGAATCAATGGAACAAAGGTTATGCTTTCAACAATGCATAAAAGTCAAGTATTCACTTAGTGACAAATAACACCGATGGAGTGCACACCGACGGTCATAGAAAAGAAGAACAGTCATAGTGATACCCGACAATTAGAAGTATAGTGTTACCCAATGAAGAAAAACAATAGGATGCCTGACGAGCAAAGTCAGAAGGTTGCCTGACGAGTAAAATTCCAATGATGCCCGACAGACAAAGATCACAAAGCTAACTGGAGTCTCACCAACAAAACTGTCATTTGTCACCGACAACTAACTGTAGTGGTGACCGACGGAACATAAAGTTTAGAAAATGACAAAATATCTAGCTGGAAGAGCTAATAAAAGACTTAACTGGTTGTTTACTCTGCTTTATTTGACCAGAGATAAGTGATTGATTTAAGGCTGATTTGTACAGTTGGCAAGAAGATATCTATGAGACAAATCAGGAGTTATGCTTTAAATCTAATTGGCTAGATTATTTTTCACACCAAGAATAAAGATTCAAGAATCAAGAATCAAGAAACTGTAAATATCATGTCTATATAAGAGACAAGATTAATTCATTTATGAATGAGATTAAGGGGAGTGAATATGAATAGAAAGAGGATGCTGAAAAGAAACTGATGAAGAACAACTTCATGTAGTTCTGATCAAACAAGCTGAAGGAGAGCTAAGGAACTCTGCAGACACCAACGAATAGTGAAGCACAACATCACAGAGCAGGAAGTATGGAGCACAAAGGATTGAATTGATACATTGATCAGAGAGGTGATGTACTTAAATAGATCTGAAAATTTGCAATTCAAAGTTGCAATATGAATAGGTCATAGTGTTTCAGTTTAACCATTGAAGCATCAAGTCTCTTGACTGAGCAGGACTTAACAGTCTTCTATACATTGAGGTATATCCCAAGGAGTGCCAAAAAGGTTGATTCATGAAAGTAGCATTAGACTTGCCCAATACCAATTGACAATCTAAGAAGGAGGCTGATTCAAGGATGGTATCAATAGATGCCCGATACTAAGTGACAACCTCTATGTATAAAATCCTCTAACAAGGTTTCACTTAACCATGTGTTTGTAACCTTTAACAGGGTTGGCTCCTAACACGGCTCACTTCACAAGAGTGAAAATTTGGGGTATCGGTCCTAGTGGTTTTTCCCTTAACAGGGTTTCCAGGTTAAAATTCATGTGTTATGTGTGTATAATTCATTTCTTTACTATTTTGCATCTTACATAGCTAACTCTAGATTGATCGGTATACTCTGCTTATTTACTGAGTTTCAGTAAATAGTTATACTTCTTATCGGTAATCAAGAAAGAATAAGGATTGATAGAGAAAACCAACAGACAGTTAATCATTAATAGTATTTCATGGAATGCATCTTGTAGGGACATAATAATCTAAGGTTTATTGATTAGTGGTTAAAGATTAAAGGATAAATTATTGAGGCCACTGATACACCCCCCCTCTCAGTTATTACTAACAATTGGTACCAGAGCTTGTGTGCTTAAAAAGGAAGGTTTCAAGACCTAAGTCAAAGATCACAAGATGAACAGATGAGATGTGCCCATGTTGAACAAAGACAACTTTGCTTCATGGCAAAGCAGGATAAGACTCCATTTATCAGGTATTGGTAATGATGTTACTCAATTCCTAGATACTGAATATGTGTTTCCCATAGGAGTATTGACAGTAGATCAATTGAGAGAGAAGCATGAGCACTACTGCATGGTTATAGAGCTTTCTTCCTCGCTCTCTAATGCTGAATTTGAAGGTGTTAAAGATTGCAAAACTGCAAAGAAGATGTGGGACAAATTGAAGCTTGTACATGGAGGTGATAAAAATATTCTGAGAGCCAAGGCAAAAAGCCTTAGAGGAAAGTTTGATGATCTCAGAATGAAATAAGGAGAAAACATCACACAGTACAACACAAGAATCAAAGAAGTAGTCAATTCTATACGAGGAGTTGGAGGTACACTTGAAGAGGAGACATTGGTAAGTAAAATCTTAAGAACCTTACTGCCTATATATGCTATTAGAGTTTCTGTCATTCCAGAAATGAGAGCAGTAGCAAAAAATACAGTTACTCTTGATAGTTTAATTGGTAGACTAATTTCATTTGAGATGAATAACTTTGATAATAGTGTCTTACCAAACTTACAGTTTGCATTTAAGTCTTCTATGAGAATAAGCAAATCAAGTCATAGACACACATCTAGAAGAGATAGTGAAAGTGAAAGTGAAGAAGAAGATCTAGATGAAATAGAAGCACTTGTGAATAGAAGAATGTAGAGAGGCAAAGGTAAATATAAAGGCAAGTTACCACTTGTACGCTTTAATTATAAAGAGATTGGACACTTTGCTACAAGATTTCCTAACAGAAGAAAAGATGACAAAGTTAATGAAAGATCTTTTGAGAAGAAATCTGACAGAGGTGATAAAAAAGATTACAAAAGTTACCGAAAATCAAAAAGAAGAGATACCCAAGACTACAAGGACAGAGGTAAGAAAGCCAGCTACCTAGCTTCTTGCAAAGATGAAGATACTGACACCGAACCTGATGAAGACATCGAGATGGTATTTGTAGCTGTGAAAGATGATTTAGATGAAGATGAAAGGTATGAAAAAACTACACTCATATCTAAGGTTAGCAACAATGACATTTGGATTATAGATAGTGGCTGCACTCACCACATGACTAGTGAAAAAGAAAAGTTTAACACTTTTGAGTATTATAATGGTGGTACAGTAAGAATGGGTAATGATACACCTTGTCCAGTTGAGGGTAAAGGAACTATAATGTTGAAAAACCTGATTAAATGTGAAAATACTTATTGGGTAAAAGGATTAAATTATAATATGTTGAGTGTTTCTCAGCTAAATAATTCAGGCCACAGAGTAGAATTTGAGAATAAGAAGGCAAAGATCTATAATGAATGAGGAAGATTGATTAGTACCAGTGAACAGACAAAAGGTAACTTATTCTATCTGAATGATACTAACACCACTTGCTTAATGACTAGAAACAAAGACATATGGTTGTGGCACAAAATCTTGTGTCATGTGAATTTTAACAACATGATGAAAATAAGTAGAAGAATAAATGTAAGAAGCTTACTGACAATGACAAAGCCCAACAACATCATGTGCAAGAATTTTTAAAAATGTAAGATGACAAAGTCTAGTTTCAAAAGTAAAACCCATACATCTGAAGATATTATAGAATTAGTCCATACTGATCTATGTGGACCAATGAGGACAAAGAGCTATTATGGAGATAGATATTTTATTCTCTTTGTTGATGATTACTCTAGAATGATGACAATTATGTTTCTAAAAGATAAATATGAAGCATTCAAGATGTTTAAATGGTATAAGGCTTATGGTAGAAAAGCAAAGTGGTAAGGATCTAAAATGTTTAAGATCAAATAGAGGAGGAGAATTTATATAAGATCAATTCACTAATTTCTATAATGAGCATGGTATAAAAAGACATGTTTCTGCACCAAGAACTCAACATCAAAATGGGATTTCTGAGAGAACAATTATATCCATAGTTGATTGTGCCAGAACACTGATGATAGAGAAAGGAATCACCCAAATATTCTAGAGGGAAGCTGTCAGTACTGTTGTCTACACACTAAACAGAGTAAAATTAAAGAAGGACACAAAGACGACACCTTATGAGCTATGGTATGGTAAAACACCCAATGTAAGTTATTTAAAAATATTTGGGAGTCAATGCTATATCTTAAAAGATGATAGAAATGGAAAGCTTGATGCCAAAAGTGATGAAGGAATCTTTCTAGGGTATTCCACCAAGAGAAAAGCTTATAAATGTCTTATCAAGGCTTCTAACAAAATTGTTGAAAGTGCAAATGTAAAGATAGATGAATTTGCAGAAAAGAATGAGCTGGAAAGCACAA
>MU227340.1:3120890-3157097 GCA_018584345.1 Thuja plicata | reverse complement strand
GTCACTTGTGCCAAGACCAGATGACAAGAATGTCATCGGTACAAAATGGATATTCAGGAATAAGTTGAATGAGAATGGAGAAGTCACAAGAAACAAAGCAAGACTAGTATGCAAGGGGTATGCACAAGAGGAAGGTATTGACTATGAAGAAACCTTTGCACCCATTGCTAGGCTAGAAGGTGTAAGAATACTACTTTCTTATGCTGCATATAAAGGATTCAAGGTATATCAAATGGATGTCAAGTCTGCATTTCTGAATGGAATACTTGAAGAAGAGGTATACATTGAGCAACCAAAAGGGTTTATAGATCCAGACAAAAGAAACATGGCATGTAGACTTCACAAACCATTTTATGGATTAAAACAAGCTCCCGAAGCTTGATATGAATGAATTCATTCCTATCTTATAAGTATTGGATTTGTAAGGACTAGTGAAAACAATAATCTTTATTTCAAGGAAGAAATTGATGCTAACACTTTGATTGCTGAAATATTTGTTGATGACATCATATTTGGAGGCAATGATATGCTATGCAAATCATTTGCTAATGAGATGAGCAAAGAGTTTGAGATGTCTATGTTTGGAGAAATCAAGTTCTTTCTTGGTCTATAGATCATTCAACAAAGTGAAGGTATTTTCATTACACAGTCCAAATACATTAAAGAGGTCCTAAAAATATTCAAGATGGAAGAATCCAAACCAGTTCGAACACCGATGGATACTAGATGTAAGTTGACAAAGGAGGACAAGACAACAGAGGTAAATCAAACTTTGTACAGATCAATGATTGGAAAACTCATGTATGTTGTACACACTAGACCAGTTATTGCACATGCAGTAGCAATTGTTGCTAGATCTTCTGCTAATCCCAGGGAATCACATATGATTGCTGTGAAAAGAATTTTAAGATATCTGAAAAATACTAAAGAATATGGCTTATGGTATAGAAGAGAAGGCAAATTTGAACTTAAGGTGTTTACCGATGCTGATTGGGCTGGAAATCTTGATGACCGGAAGAGCACAACTAGAGGAGCATTCTTTATGGGTGACAGACTTGTCACATGGATTAGCAAAAAGCAAGGATGCATCTCTTAGTCTATTGTAGAAGCAGAGTATGTTGCTGCTACTACAAATTGCTCAAATATTGCATGGATCAAACAATTACTGGAAGGTATGCATATGAAGATCTTAGAACCAATGATTATCTATTGTGATAACACTAGTGCAATAAACATTTCCAAGAATCCAGTCATGCATTCCAAGACTAAGCACATTTCCATCAAGTATCATTATTTGAGAGAACAAGTTCAAGAAAAGGAAGTGATTCTTGAGTATGTGCAATCAAAAGAACAATTGGCTGATATCTTCACAAAGCCACTGCCCAAGGATACATTCGAGTACTTGAGAAAGAGACTAGGGGTCAAACCCTTGTCTACCAGTCAGTAAAATGATTGAAGGTTGCATCAGCCTACATATTATCAGAATATCATTAATGTTTATGCAAGCAAAAAGATGAACTTCAAAGCTACATCTATATACAGACAGGTATAGATCTTCATCGAGCACTAGAGCATATTGTTGTATTGCTGATAGATAAGGGAAATTCAAGGAATATATTATGGATGGAAAGAAATGATTGTTTGACATGAATGTCAAATTTTTGTAAAATATTTGTTTGGCATTATTGTCAAAGGGAGATAAATTATCCATATTATCATATCTTTCTAGGGAAAGATATTATCCACTATCACATTACTCCAACAGGGAGAGATTATATTCTTAGGGAGAGAAATTGTATGAAAATATTATACAAAGGGAGAGTTGTTGACAAGAGAAAAAGACATCAAAAGAGAAGAACAGTTAAGGGAGAGAAATTGACACAAGGACAGGACACAACACATCAAAAGACAGAGAGCTGCAAGAATCAAATCAAAGCTAAAGCAGAGCTTACCGATGGTCAGTCATTTATCATTTATCATAACAAAAATATTGTTAGTTTGATGAATCTCAACTACTGTATTTCATATTGTATTAGAAATAGTTTAGTGTGATAATATAGTATGTTGCCATCAATGCCAAAGGGAGAGATTGATGACATGTAACAGATTGAATATTTGACAATGTTAAGTTGAAGATAATGCAAGGCATTAAAATAGTTAATGTATTGTATTGTCATTGATGTCAACTTAATATCATCTGTACGGTCATGTAAAGAATGCCAAAGACTTTAGAGAATCAATGGAACAAAGGTTATGCTTACAACAATGCATAAAAGTCAAGTATTCACTTAGTGAAAAATAACACCGACGGAGTGCACACCGACGGTCAGAGCAAAGAAGAATAGTCACAGTGATACCTGACAATCAGAAGTATAGTGTCACTCGACAAAGCAAAACCATAGGATGCTCGATGAGAAAAGTCAGAAGGTTGCTTGACGAGTAAAAATCCAATGATTCCCGATGAACGGAGACCACGAAGCTAAATGGAGTCTCACTGACGAAATTGTCAGTTGTCACCGACAACTAACTGTAGTGGTGACCGAAGGAATAGAAAGTTTAGAAAATGACAAAATATCTAGCTGGCAAAGCTAAAAATAGACTAAACTAGTTGTTTACTTTTCTTTATTCGAACAAAAATAAGTGATTGATTTAAGGCTGATTTTTACAATTGGCAAGAAGATATCTACAAGACAAATAAGGAGTTATGCTTTAAATCTAATTGGCTAGATTGTTTTTCATGCCAAGAATCAAGAATCAAGAAACAGTAAATATCATGTCTATATAAGAGACAAGCTTAATTCATTTACGAATGGGATTAAGGGGAGTGAATAGAAAGAGGATGCTGAAGAGAAGCTAATGAAGAACAACTTCATGCAGTCCTAATCAAACAAGCTGAAGGAGACCTAAGGAATTCTGTAGACACTAAAAAATAGTGAAGCACAACATCACAGAGCAAAAAGTATGGAAGTCAAAGGATTGAATTGATACATTGATCAGAGAGGTAATGTACTTAAATAGATCTAAAAAATCTGTAATTCAAAGTTGCAATATGAACAGGTCATAGTGTTTTAGTTTAACCATTGAAGCATCAAGTCTCTTAACCAAGCAGGACTTAACAGTCTTCTATATATTGAGGTACATCCCAAGGAGTGCCAACAAGGTTGATTCATGAAAGTAGCATTGGACTTGCCCGATACCTATTGACAGTCTAAGAAGGAGGTTAATTCAAGGATGGTAGCAATAGATGCCCAATACTAAGTGACAACCTCTATGTTTAAAATCCTCTAACAAGGTCGCACTTAACCGTGTGTTTGTAACCTTTAATAGGGTTGGCTCCTAACAGGGCTCACTTTAGAAGAGTGAAAATTTGGGGTACCGGTCCCAGTGGTTTTTCCCTTAACAGGGTTTCCACATTAAAATTCATGTGTTATGTGTGTGTGATTCATTTATTTACTATTTTTCATCTTACATAGCTAACTCTGGATTGATCGGTATACTCTACTTATTTACTGAGTTTCGGTAAATATTTATATCGCTTATCGGTAATCAAGAAAGAATAAGGATTGACAGAGAAAACTGACAGATAGTTAATCATTAATAGTATTTCATGGCATGCATCTTGTAGGAACATAATAATCCGAGGTTTATTGATTGGTGGTTAAAGTTTAAAGGATAAATTATTGAGGCCACTGATTCACCCCCCCTCTCAGTTATTACTAACAGATTAGGGTTAAAAATGCTTGTAATAGAATCCTATTTCAAGGAACTAGATTGGCATCAAGTGTTAAATTTATTTCCTTCTAGCTAATGAAGAGTGTTATAGAGATATTTTTTATTTTCAATTCACTTGGAATATTCATCAACTTTCCAAGGAAAAATAAAAAGGTAAAAAGGTATTGTCTGATGGAAGAGACCTTTTTTGGAGAAATCCAAATGGAGTTCTTCTCAAATGTCTTATGAGGGAGGAAGCTTTGCACTCAAAGAAATAAATTCAAGATTGTGTGGAGGTCAATTTGATGTAAACTCAATTTCTCATAACATATTTAAAGTTGGATACTACGTGTCTACTATTAATCCTAAGATTTAGAGAATATTTTCCTATCATTCATTGTTTTTGTAATTTATTTTTTTGCTTTTACTTTGAAAGTTCTAGTAAGCATTACATATTTATATGTTAATTTTAAAAGTTTAACTTTATAGTATTTTTAAAAAATATGTGTTGAATATGTTTTAATTTTTATATATAGGATCTAACGACATGAGACTCCTTGATGTCACTATAGGATAACTCTTAATACAATTATAGAACAAACACATAACAAATTCATTGGACATCTAAATTATATTATAAACATCTTAGTAAATATTGATAAAATATTTTACTATAATTGTTGTAAGTGTCACCAGTTCAAATTTAAATACTTCTTAAATATTTTTTTAGTGTGTAAAAAATTTATATATTTAAAATAATTAGCTAGTTGATTAGAAAATGTAGTAAACAGTATTTTAAGAAGTTTGTAAATACGTACAAACTCAAAATGGTTTTGAAACATGTACATTAATAATTATAAATATATAAATATTAGTAATTATTACCGAAAATATAATGCAGTGGGTTCTTCTCTTCTTGAGATGGAAAATGATGAAAACCTTCATTGTTTTTGAAAGATAGTTACGGTAGGATGTTGTGGAAGCAAATCTTAAAAAGTAAGTGCAATTGATGTAGCAATAGAAAAACAAGAAAACATTGATGGCTAGTGTTTCAACAATGATTAGGTAGATGCATGTAGATCTCAAGTAAGTTTCCTTGTTGGAGGAAAGTTGGTATTTGTCACTCCAATAAGGAATTGGGAGTACTAATGGAAATGTAATTGAATGAATGTCTGCTTAAAGAAATTAGTTGAAAGCATGGAATGCTACATGGAGTTAATTATAAGCTTATGAAATTTTGTTTCTATTGTTGGAATTACTCTTAAGTAGGTCATAAGGGAAAATTGTATATGAAAATTAAAAAATATTTTTGGATGGTTTTCTTGGTGGAAGAATACATGTCCCCAATATCAATCGATGGTTGTTCAATTTTTATTGTTCCTAAGGCTCTCATACAGAATATAAAATCAAACTTAAAAGTTAGAGTATGCAAATGGCAAGGCATTGGAATCAACACTTAAAGATAAAGAAATTATTTTAGAGGAAAGGAAAGATGCTGATGAATCAAGGAAAAATATTTTATAGGTTTTGAGAAAAATGTCTCAAAAATGAAAAATGCCTAGAGAGGGAATTTTAAAAACTTTAGAATCATTTTCTGCTACTTCACATGATTGTATAGAGATGAAATAAATATTGAGTAGGATCCTTTTGTAGAGGATTATAAATTTGAAGTTGAGAACAATGATACAAGTTATGTTTCTTACAAAGCATAGTTGTATAGTCAAAAAATGGAAGCACATCCATGGTAGACTGGTTTAGCCTTTTGAATAATTGGTTTGGGGTCATGTCAAGCACCTTGAATGGGTTCCTAACTTTGATCTAGATTTATCCCCCTGTTCTGCCCCATTTCCACTTTTTCCAACCTATTTATGACACCCCAGACTGAGAAACTAGGACTTTGACCTCAGGGCCAAGGTCAACCTCGACCTTGACCTAGGTCACAATCGACCTTTTCTAGGCCCGGGGTTCAAATTTTAGAATCTCAGTGTTTTCGGATGTTGGTCTTTGGAAAAAGTTAATTCCCGCTTATGGGTTGGCTGTTTTGGACTTCGGGACAACAAATCCTAAATTATATTTAACATAGGTCCTCTTCTAAGGGCATGGGTCCAATTGGAATTTAATTCTCCTATGTTGGCCTCTCTAGAATATTGTGCCCTAATTTCATATAAAAGGAAGCTTTCTCCTCTCATTTTCTCTAACCATGAACTATGATCATCAAGCATAATTGCAAGAATTTTCAAATACTTGAAGAGTGAGATCCAAAGGTGAAGAAGCAAGATTTGAAGCAAGCCAAGTATCCATCGAAGCATTCATCTATTCTCGAGCACTTCTCATGAATCCATTTTCATCAAGGAGATCCATTGGTGGCCATCGAAGGACTCAAGCTCCATGGAGCCCTCTTGATGAAGATTTCTCCATCCACATTCCTCCAAGCCTCTTCCAATTCAAGAACCCATTCAAGATTAGTGTTGAAGATCTACAAGCAATTGATTGAAGATATCATACATTCTCCATTTTACATTCTACATCTATTTGGTGCATCCATACTTGTGGATTCAAGGATTCAAATCCTCCACGAGGACTTTAACATGAGCAAGGTGAATTGTTTCATTTACTTCATTTATTTCAGCAATTTCAATTATATATTTGAGGTTAATTCCAAAACTGGGGTTTGACCAAGGCAAAGCCCTCCCCCCAACGAAAAAAACCATTTTTCTTGTAGATACAGGTTCAGAATAGTAGATCAGGATGGAGATTAAGATACCCTTTTCGGAAAACTTTCAGGATCTGAAAATAGAATTTCAGTCTGAGACTTTTTAGGTTGATTTTTCCCTAGGGCACAATCAGAAATTCTGGCCAATGGTGACATTGACTTGAGGGTACAAATTGGAACTATCTCAGAACAAAAAAATATTTCTGGGTTTTGTCCATCTCTACATTTCTATTCAAGATCTGGTCTTAGATTTTCCAGAAACTCAACACAGGCTTCAGAAAACAACATTCTTCATATCTTCAATATTTCAAGGTTAGTGCATTTCTCATATTCAATTCAATTAAGGTTATCAATATACCTAAATCTATTTTACATTCAAATTAACAAATCAAATCGGGTACTTAAGATCTTCCTTATTCTTGTTTCCAAATGGTTGATTCATTTATGCTTTGATCCTTCCTTTTGGGTTAATCAACTTGGATCTTTCATTTGCATATCTAAGGATAGAAGGAGAGCATCTTATTTAGCCCCTGTAATCACCTGAAAATGGTCTGATAAGCTCAAAAGCCCTAATCTGCAGTTAAGTCCTCCAGGTCCTAATCAGGACTACCAATATCAAGCTAATCACAATTATATAATTAAACTAGACCGGTTTAAGTATATAATTCATCAAAAATCAATAATCTAAGATCATTCATCAAGAGGAATCTATCAAAATCCATTGATTCTTCAATTAATCTTGAATGAATTAAATCAAATCAAAAAATTAAATACATGGCTAAAGAAATCAATTAAAAGGAAATAATTAAATCAAATAATTAATATTCCTTCAACATGCCTCAAGGATAAAAGCCTCTAACCAGTAGGAGGTAATCACTTGGATCAAGCAAGTTTCAATCTCAACCATCCCTCATGGATGCATCTCAACCACTCAATTCAAATTCAAATTTGAATCTTTCCCTCCAATAATTCTCTATAAAAAGAAGCCATTCTAAGCTTATTTGGGATAGGAGAATAGAATTCAAGCATAAATATAATTTTAATTTTGTTTTAGCTCATCTAGTTCATCATTTTTAGCATGCTAATCTAGTTCATTTGTATAATTTGATTCAAATTGTGCATAATTGAACATGTTTTTGAGTAGTTTAGGCATTTTTACAATGAATCTTCCATTTCATGATTGTCATTCTATGATCTAACATGCTTAATCTGAGAGCAATTTACAATTTAGAGTAGAATCTTCATGACTAGGAAGAAATAATTTGATTTCTCAAGGTTTTCTATGTTTTTCATTGATTTTATCTTACTAACCTTGGATATAATGAGTTATTGAGTGTTTGTGTGCAGTATACTTGCAAATACATAATTACACATCACATTTTGGCACCCACCGTGGGGCAGATTGCTCAAATTTTACAAAATTCTACTCTTTGTTCTTAACAGTTTGACATTTTGCAGGTAGTCTATCATTTGGGGTTGTTATTTTAGCGTCTCTGGGAGTGATTTATCATCTGTGAGAATTCTTTTATCACATCCCATCATTTTAATATCATTTGCTGATTCAATGACATCATCTCTGGAAGGTAAAAATTTGGCTTTTATGCGTCTTTGGTAATTTCTTTATCATTTCTGGAATGCTTTATCATTTGGAGTATAATCTTTATTGTTTTTGGTGAAGTTTAGCCTCTAAGGTTAAAGTGTTATCATTTTTGGGATTTATCATTTTAGGTCACTATTTTATCTTATGTATTCCAGAGAGCATAAATACATAATGGTTTCATTGATAAATTGGATTTCTAACATGCTAACTTGGTTGTTTTCATGATTTTTATCATCTTTATAGCAGCCTAACATGTTTTGCAAGACGTTTGCCAAAGATTTCCAAGGAGAGAAACTACTAACAAGTTTGTTGTAGGTTTGCCAATTGCAAAAATTCAAACACTTTGACACTTAAAACAATTTTTGTGTATTTCCTAATTTGGATAGAGGATTATGCTCTTTTCCCTTTGGGAAAATCAGAAACTCAAACCCCAAATTATGATTTTTACTGAAATTGGAGGAAATGAACAATTTTATTTCATATGCAATGTGTTTTATCAATTAAATTAGGCATCTTAACATCAAATTTAGGGTTAATTTTTGGTTTCATTAGAGGATTATACTCTTTTCCCTTTGGAAAAATCAGAAACTCAAACGTGAAATAGAAGATTAATTCTTGATTTGAGGAAATGAACTTTGTTTGAGGTGTTTGATAGGAGAAAACATTATCGAGTAGGAGAGTATGCTCTTTTCCCTTTGGGAAAATCAGAAATCTAGACCTCTTTTCAACGCCAATTCTCTTTACTTGCTTTATCCTTTGTTGGGCCTGCCGGTGAGGAAAAAATCTCCCGGGATGAACCATGTGAGAACAAGGTGTAAGCCACACCACTCTAACTCACGTTAAACAAATTTACTCTTTCAGGTTAAATCCTGGGGAGTTGGATGTCATTTAAGCTTATACTTGGCTCACATCTAACTTAAGGGTGGCGTAACGGTCTCAATCACATTTTCATGACCCCTTTTGTCAAGACGCTCTACGGGGCTATACGCCTCAATCGCGCATGCATGGATGTAGAGGATACAACCGATCTGAGAGACTTACTAAACACTTTAGGATTAGAATCTACTCGGATCACCCCCAAAAGGTGATAATCTTTGTGCAAGGCAAAAAGTAATTGCCCCAAGATACTCATCATATCGTGCCCCCATTTGCGTTTAGAGTTGGATAATATGGTATCATTACTAGAGCCATTGCATGCTTTGTGATAGCCATATTTTGATTAGCAAATGGGTGTGTACCTAAGTCTATGAGCAAGAGATTTTCATTCTATGCCAATTTTGTAGGGATAGTGTGTGTTTGTACCCTTATAATCACAAAATTTTCAAAAACAAACAATCCTTATCAAAACCATGACAAAGACAACTTGCTTTGTGTGTGTGTGTCACTAAAATTTGCATAATTCAAAACACCTTGCAAGATTTCCAAAAATGGACGACTCTATTCAAAATGGTGGTTGGTTCCTTTGCACCAAAGTTTTCAAGAAATTACTCCAAAATTTGCTCAAAAACATTGGTCCTAAAGCATTGTCCTTAAGTTCTTGTTGTCTTGATTGCTAAAAAAAATTGGTCCTAAAGCATTGTCCTTAAGTTCTTGTTGTCTTTTTTATCCAAAACAAAGGTCATTTTGTGCTATTCATCTCAAAATTCAATTCAAAAGTGGAAGTTCTAAAGTCATCTATTACTAGTCCTAAATATCCAAAGTGCTCAAATCAAACCTTGGTGTCTAGAAAATCAAACTATTTGCTATTTGTCTCAATCAACACAAAATAATTTTTAATTGGTCATATTAACCCTCTTTGTGTTTAAAGATCACTATCAAGGTCAATCTAACCTTCATCAATATCTCAAACATTATCAATTACATCAGCAATTTTTCACCAACTTTGACCAATTGTAAAGATAGTATATCAAACATTGAAACTATAGGTGATAGGTTGTTGTTCTTTGCTAATCAAGTATCATTTAATCCTACATGGTGCCTACAAGAAGTGGACATATTCAACACATAGACACTTCAAAACATTCTAGAATACACATTGAAGCACAACACGAACAAGAGTACGATCCTTTTTCAGCTCCTAGAGCAAGTGATTCGGAAACTACTAACAACACCAACAACAAAAACAATAACAACATGGATGGAATTGAAAATGAATGGGATTCTCAAACTAATAATGATGAAAAACTAACTGAGGAGTATATCCAAAAATTCCAACAAGATGCAAGATTCCAAAAGATCATGGACAAAATCCTAATGGCGGATAAAGAAAAATACTTCATGCATCTAGCTTCAACAGGGATAAAACTACCTCAAGATTTTGATGTGGAACAACTCAAAATACAAGAAGAAGAAAATCCTATGACTCTCCTTGTGAAACAAGTGGAAGCTTTACAAACTCAACTTATTGAAATGAAGAAAGAAAAAGAAACCATACCAAAGAAATACTCTATGAGTACATTTTGTCCTATGCCATTCGATCAAAGCTTACACATGCCAACATTTCCACCAAATTTGGACATACCTAAATATGAAAAATACACAGGATGCACAGACCTTCAAGATCACATATGGGATTTCTATACCTTAAGCATGGAATTCATTCATGAACAAACATATCTTATGAGATTTTTCCCTTGCAGTTTGAGTGGACAAGCATCAGAATGGTTTGCTAAATTACCACGTGGGATAAAAACCTTTGAAGAACTTGTAGAAAGGTTTATGCAACAATATTCATACAACATTCAACATCCTATTACTATGATTGACTTGTGCAATGCCAAACATCGAGTTGGTGAACCTTTTATATCTTTTCTACAAAGGTGGAGAAGACTTTTTTCACGATATCCTCGATTAATTTCGGAAACAGAAAAGATGGATATTTATGTAAACAACTTGGTCACAAAATTAAATCATTATATCCAACTACAATGCATTCAACATTTGACAAAATGATTGAGATGGGAATAAAAATTGAAGATACCTTGATAAGGAAAGGTGAAATTAAAATCTACAAAGAGACTAAGGGATCTTTCAATCCAAATTACAATGGCAACCAAGATAAATCAAAGTTTTGGAACCAAAATCGAAATGTTGTCAATGATGGAGTAGTAGATGCACACAACGTAAAATCACAACAATCAACATTCAATTTATCTACTACTACTCCTCCTAAGAATCCCACTATTGCATCTAATGTGCGGGTTAATCAAAACAACAATCGGCAAAAACCACCTTTTACATACACTCCTAAATGGATATTTACCCCTCTTGGAGAGTCTTTGTAATCTGCATTATGAAAGCTTGTCACTCACAAGGTGATCACATTACCAGAATCAAGACCATATGAACCACCAGTTAAGCCTAAATGGTGGAATGATGCACACTATTGCGAGTACCATAGAAACAAAGGGCATAGAACAAATGAGTGCATGAAACTAAAACATTTGTTACAAGACTTGATTGATAGTGAGGTCATTACAGTGGATGGTCACAAGACAAATGAAGATCACACAACTTTTCAATCACCTTTACCTAATTATGAGAAAGGAGAATCATCTAATGCAAAAGGTAATCAAGTGAAATACACATATTCTCATGACAAAACTATCAAAATGCTAGAAGAGGCCGATCAAAGTGTCAATGTGATCATTATTAAAGACAAGAAAAAGGGTGAAGCTTCTAATGCAGTAACACAAGGACAAGCCAAGGTAGTCTTAAAAGGAGATTCTTCAAAACTTCCTATATCATCAAAACCTTTAATAACCAAGAAAAATACATCATATTTCTCATCTGATTATAGCTTGGTTGATCAGTTACAAAGAACTCCTACACAAATTTCAATTCTTGAATTGCTTAAAATATCTCCATCACATAAAGAGATTTTGGAAAAATCCTTGGTTGAAAAAAATGTTCCTGACAATTTGGACATAGATAAATTTCAAACCATGGTGGGACACTTGACTACTCCTCATTATTTATCCTTTTCTAAAGAGGATGAAAATGCCTTAAGTCACCCCCATAACATTCCACTACACATAGAATTACTCATTCACAAACATCGAGTAAGACAAGTCTTGATAGACGGAGGAGCGAGTCTCAACATTTGCACTCTAGGTTTGATCAAAGCACTGGGATTCTATGACGAACATATTGATTCTACGAAGAGAATAACTATAAAAGCATATGATGATGAAGAAAGATCATCCAAAGGGCTAGTCATGTTGCCAATCAGAGTGGGACCTATGGAAAGAAATGTGGTATTCTAGATGCTTGATCTTAAACTATCTTACAATATTCTTTTGGGAAGACCTTGGATACACGAAATGCAAGCTGTCCCCTCTGCCTTTCATCAATGCTTTAAGTTCCCATACAATGGAGAAGAGATAACAATCCTAGATGACACAACCTACTTTCAATCTTGTAACAATATGCATCAATCAAATGAACAGATGGTTCCATATAATAGAGAAGCTTCTCAAGAATGACTCCTAGAGAGTTCAATCTCCAAATTGATGCAAGAATTTGAAAAGAAACTAAAATTACATGATAATGGAATGGGAGAATACAAGATTGATCAATTACTCTATGTGACAGCATTACCCTTATCTCCAAGATCACAAGGGAGACCATCATCTTCTACAATGTCAGCAACACCTAAAGTGCAAACAAAATTCAATGAAACCTTTGTACAAGGCAAATTGGTGGAAAAAGAAAAAGAGGATGCGGATGTGTTAAGTTAGTTATACAAAGACAAAGATGATGCTCATCAGGATATCAAGCATATTCAAATTAATTACCACTCAACAATATGGACGTGGTCTACGTATCATGCAAAAGATGGGATATCAAGGAAAAGGACCTTTAGGAAACAATAGAGAGGGTTTGGTTGAACCACTATTTACACAATTCAGAGATCCCAAAGACAAAACAAGAATTGGATATTCTAAAGAATCACAAATACCTCTCATTCAGGATGGGCCAATCTTTGATGAAGAAATGGAAGAATCAGAAGAAGAAATAGATTTCACACAACAATCATATGAGAGGATATTCCATATTCATGATGAAAATCCCCATTATCAAGGTGAAAGATATGTTCCTCCATTTTTAACTCAAACAAATGAGGATGAAGATACAAGCATACCCTTATTAGAGAATTTAAACATTAATGGTGTTCAAAATGCAATTCAAGAGCATCATTCTGATGAGGAGACTGATACAAAAGACAATCATCATCCCAACTGGGGGGAAAGGGTCACAACTAATCATGTTCTAGACACCAGTAAGTCCCTGGAAACACATTCTAATGACTATGAATGGGACTCATTCTCTGATGTCAGTACCGTAGATATAGAGATAGATGTCATTCATCAATATGCACCCTAGATGGAGAGAGGTGAAAGTTCCAATGATGTTGGTCTTTCTAACATGGACATAGACCCACAAGACATCATGACACCTAAAATTATTGATACCGGTACATGACTATTGGTAGATTCTATAGAGTATCAACACATCTTGGTAAATGTATATCTTAATAGAACAACACGTGAAGGGGGACAAAGCTCAGATATTTGACCATTCAAATTCGGTTCACAAAATATTGACGATGGCTCGAGTGAGAATAGTGAGGATATTCCCAGTCTAACCATTATTTTGGAAGATACTATGATAGATCTTGTCGATCCATTCGAACACGATGATTACAATTCCATCCTACATCTTGACATTAGTGAAACTGACCCAAACAATCATCTTCAACTTGTGTATCCTAACTTAATTGACTGGACTCTATCTGAACCCATGGATATACCTATATTTTCCAATGACTATGATATCGACTGTTACCTCAATGCAGTAGAACCTGTACCTTCCTTCACTAGGAATTCTAACACTAGGGAGGATATCAAGTTTTCCAGTCACAAAAATAAAGAAAAAATTAATAAAAGATCTGAGGGTGAAATCCATTTTGTGGCAGTCTCAGATCATGAAAAAGAAAGAATAAAAGATGCATCTGATAGTGAAAACCTCACTGAGGCACTAAAGGATGGGAAACTTTATATCCTTCCTGATCACTCTCAAGAATGGTCTATGGTACTTATTTAACCAACTCAACCAGTTAATCTTGGTACAGAGGAGAACCCGCACATCATACACATTGCTCAATCTCTATCTGTGGAAGAAAAGGAAGCATTTACACAATTTTTAAAAGAAAAGAAGATCAATTTTGCATGGTCTTATTCTAACATGCTAGGGCTTGATCCTAATTTGATTATGCACCATTTATCTATGGATCCTGGGATAAAACCTATCAAGAAGAAGTTATGAAAGATGCATCCACATATTGTTCTTTTGGTAAAAGTAGAACTAGAAAAATTATTGAAAGAAGGATTTATAAGAGCTATTGCATATGCCGCATGGATATCTAATAATGTGCCAGTGTCAAAACATGATAAATCCATTAGAATCTGCACTGACTTTCAAGATGTCAATAAAGCATGTCCAAAAGATGACTTTCCATTGCTGAGTATTGATGTCATCATAGATATTACAGCTGGATATGAGATGTTGTCTTTAATGGATGGATTCTCTAGGTACAATCAAATAAAAATTGCTCCAGAAGACCAAGATGAGATAACTTTTACTTGTCCATGGGGAACTTTCTGCTAGAACGTCATGCCCTTCGGACTCAAAAATGCAGGAGTGACATATCAAAGAGTAATGACAACAATCTTTCATGATATGATGCACAAAAATATGGAAGATTATGTGGATGAAACTTTAGGGAAATCTCATCATCCTGAAGATCATCTACAGGATTTAGTAAAAATCTTAGACAGGATGGAGCAATTCAAGTTATGCTTGAACCCAAAAAAGTGTGCATTTGGGGTCACCTCAGGAAAATTGTTAGGGTACATAGTTTCTGCTAAAGGAATTGAAGTTGATCCAGAAAAAGCCAAAGCTATCATTGACATGCCTCCACCTAGAAACATCAGTCAGGTGCGATCATTACAAGGGAAGTTACAATCAATTCAACGGTTCATTGCTCAATTAGTTGATAAAGCTCAACCATTTACTAAACTTATGCACAAAGGTATCACTCACAAGTGGGATGAAGCATGTGAAACATCATTTAATCAATTGAAGCAATATCTGGTGAACCCACCTATTCTAATGGCTCCAATTGCAGGAAAATATTTGCTCCTATATATTTCAGCAACTAATGCCTCACTGGGGCCATTATTGGCACAAGAAGATGAAACAGGAAAAGAACGTGCAATCTATTACATCAAAAAAAATTGGTGCAATATGAACTTAATTACACACCAATTGAAAGAGTAGTGCTAGCAGTGGTATTCGCATCTCAAAAATTTTGGCACTATATGATGGCACATTCAATCAAGTTGGTGGCTAAGATTGAACCGCTGAAATATCTCTTAAGCAAAGCAACTTTAACTGGAAGATTGGCTAAGTGGATGATGATATTAAGCGAGTTTGATATTGAATACGTTGAATGAAAAGCTATTAAAGGGAAAGTTATTACAAATCAACTTGCAGACGCCCCATTATCAGGTGATCTCCCTTTGACTATTGATTTTCCAGATGAGTCCATTCTCATACTTACAGAGCATACCTGGATGATGTATTTTGATGGATCATTTATACAACATGGCGCTGGAGAAGGTGTTGTATTCATATCACCTCAAGGATACACTATACCAAAGGCATACAAGATTTTATTTTTGTGTACTAACAATATTGCAGAATATGAGGCCTTGGTAAATGGACTCAAGATGGCACTAGAATGGCAGATAACAACGTTACATGTTTATGGTGACTCCCAATTGGTCATAAATCAAAGTATCGATGAATATCAGACTAAAGATGATAAGCTTGTTCCATACAAGAAAATGGTGGATGATTTGAAGCAGTACTTTGTCCGTATAACATTTGAGTAGATACCTAGGGTAAACAATCAAGCGGCCGATGCAATGGCTAATCTTATGTCTCTTATAGAGTTATCTAATAATCAAACGTGTTATCAATTCCTAGTGGATGAGTTACCTTATCCCTCCTACAACTGTCTTGATTCCAAACTAGTTTGCCAACTAATAGGATGTGACTCCCCTCACTATGGATCTATTCGAACCTATCTTGAAACCAATGTTTTACCTGAGGGTATATCTAAGAACCAAAAATGTAACCTTATTCGTCAAGCATCCAAACATGTAATCATCGTGGATGATTTGCATTGTAGAGTTTTTGATGGTACCTTACTAAGATGTTTAGATCTAGAAGAATCTAATAACACTTTACACGAAGTCCATGAAGGTATTTGTGGATCGCATTTGAATGGTCTTACCTTAGCTAGGAAATTCTTGCGTATTGGGTATTATTGGCCTATAATGGAGAAAGATGCTATCACATTTTCAAAAACTTGCAAAAAGTGTCAAATCCATGGCAATCTTATACATGCACCAGCAAGGGAATTGTTACCTTTTATCACACACTGGCATTTTCAACAGTGGGCCTTTGATCTTATTGGTCAAATTTACCCATCATCCTCTAATGGTCACAAGTTCATTATCATAATAACAAAATATTTTACCAAGTGGGTTGAGGCTATACCCTTAATCATGGCAACAGGAAAACAAATCTCACTGTTTATCCTTAACTACATCATTTTTCGGTATGGTTTTCCTTCATCAATTGTGATAGATAATGGTAAATAGTTCAAAAACAAGGATGTGACAGAACTTTGCAACAAGTTCCAAATTACCCAACATTTCTCCTCTAAATATTATCCTCGGGGAAATGGGCAGGCAGAGGCTAGCAACAAGAATGTTCTCAAGATTCTCGTTTGTACTGTCAATGATTCTAGTAAAGATTGGCATGTTCAAATCAACCCAGCTTTGTGAGCCTATCAAAAAAGTATTAGAATGCCAACAGGAGCTACTCCTTACTCTTTGGTTTATGGTGTTGAAGCAGTTCTTCCAATTGAGGTAGAAATTCCATCATTAAGGGTATCTTTAAAAGGGCTAATCACAGATGAGGAATACAGAGTCTCACACCTACAACATCTAGAACTAATAGCTGAGAAACATCAAGATGCCTTCGAACATTTACAAGGATATCAAAAGAGAATGGAAAAAGGCTATAATAAAAAGGTCAAACCTCGTCAATTTCAAGTGGGTGATTTAGTACTACATGAAAATACTAAGAATCAATAACAAAGAGTAAAGAAGGGCAAGTTTGAACCAAACTGGTTAGGGCCTTTCATAATCACCATAGTATTCAGATCTGGAGCTTATCAAATAGCTACCAAAGAAGGGGACATACTTCCTGATCCAATTAACACAACTCATCTGAAGAGATTCTATGCTTAAGTTGTTGTCACAGCTATGTACAGTGGAAAAGATTCTGGAAAATTTCAAAAACAGTGGAAAAATTCTAAAAATGATTGTCCTGGTGAAAACCTGGAAAAAATATGCTTGGACAATAACAAAAAAAAAAGAAGAAGAAGAAAACAACAAACAAATTGAAAAAACCAAAAATAGTGCCTTGGTGAAAACCTGGTAAACATGCACCTTGGTAGAAAAAATAGCATTCCTACGAATGGTGAAAACCTGGTAAACAAGCGCTATGTCGTCAGCTCGCTGCTTTGTCTATCAAGCTTGGATAACTCTTTAGTAAATATTTCAAGACCTTTGAGCTAACACAAGTCAGAACGCATTCCTAGTTGATTGTCTCTATCATTTACCTATCACTTTACCATGGTTTGAAATCTAATCTTATCCTTCTTAAAACTATTTCAAGGAAAGTAATTCACCAACGGTATTTATCAATACCACATCAATCAATCAAAGGTATTTCTCAACACCACCCTAGTTAAACAACCAAACAAAGGTATTTTTCAATACCACTGATCAAGTCGCATCTCATATCAACAAAGAAAAATAGTGTTTCTTAAACACTCATCCTGTTATCAACATGATCATATTGAATCTATCAATCGAAATCATAAGCACAAAAATGATCAGTCCTGTCTTATGCTTGCATGAATTTTGACTCCTAAGTAACTCTATGATGTAGTCGTACTAGAGACACACTAAAAGAGTTGGGATACTTTTCTTGGCATGACTATTTGTTCTTTATCAGATTTTTGATTATTATACTTCTCTCAAATGTTTTAATGATACTCTACTGAGTTAGAAACATAAAGACAGGGGGCATGATATTTTCTTTGATTTCTTCTTGTGATTGACATGGGTTTTTGACAAGGTTTATGATGACAAAATTAAAGCTACATCAACGGCTCTGATTCTGAGACCAAAGAAAACACTTATGTTAGTTTGGGTTGCTATCTTTTATCAATTTTTTATTATCATATTTCTGAAAATGTTCCATGAGTCTTTGTACTAGAACATTGAAGAAATCATATGGTATTTTATTTTGTTTGTTATGCATTTATTAAATGCAATTGATACTCAGGACATCATTATCTGCTATATCTTGATGCTTGTGTCATATTACAATATCAAAATTAAGTTCAAATTAGTATTCATATCATCAGAGTAAATTAATTATTTGTGGTGGTTGTACTAAAATCAAACATTTCACATAAGTCATATTCATATTATCATAGTCACTTCAACACTAGTGATGATTGTATGTACTTATATCCGAGAAAACTGATATTCATACTAACATGATTACTTGTATATCAGTGTTGGTTGTGTCAAAAATGGGGTACACAAAAGGCTTAATGATGAAACAAAAGCATAAAGTGAATGACATGAAAATGGAAGCTACATCTGCATTTTAGAATTGTATTTCATTTTAGGAGTTGCATATATTTTATAATCAAGTGACGCTAAGAAAGGCTATCGTAACACATATTCAAAAGAGGGAAAAACAAATTTCAAACATTCAAAGATATCATTTCTCTTATGATTGAGTATTTTAAATCACTGAAATAAAATCATCATCATTTTGCATCTCCATTGCATCTCATTAAAAATTCATACATATGCATACATAGCATTAATATAACATCATATCTATGCATCAAATACAAAAAAATAACATGCATCCATACATTTGCATCCAAAGAATATTAAAATAAAAGAGCGTACTCATAGCATAATCATCTCATAAAGAATAAAATATCAGTGATAAAAGATACAATGAGATCAAAACATGAGAATGTCATCATATATCAAATAATGTCCATAAGATACATCATCCAAAAACTGAGCAAAAATGGTGCTAGATCATGTATACATCAATAAATCATCATCAAAAATGCAGATCAATAGCTCATAATCAATCAAGATTGACTAGCTGTATCATCCCCTAGTGGTCCATGAGGAGGAGCATCTAATCTACTCAGTCCACCACCCTCTGACTATAATGAAGCTTGTTAAAAAGGAGTGACTCTAGAAGTAGGATCTGGTATCACTAAAAAATATGTAGCCTGATAATAAGATGCTCTACTATGCTATGCAGCAACATCTATCTGTTCAATATCCAAAGCTCTATCCCTATCAGCTAACTGAGCCTGTAAAACCGCTATACGAGTCTGTAACTGGCCTCTCTCTACGAAGACATGCGATCACTGATGCATCTACTGTACCCTATACTGGTACACCTGTAGGTCTAGGCCTTGGTGCCTATACACCCAAATGAATAGTTGTACTAACTGGTCTAGTAACCCTCGCCTGAGGAGGAATCTGTGAGGTAGTCACTCGAGTGAAGCAAACACCTATGCCAAGGATACCTGTGTAACAGGAATCTGAGAAGAAGATGGAATATGAGAGGAAGAAGGAATCTGTGAGGATGAAGGAACCTATCCTGTACTCAGTATCTGTGAAGAAGACGGTGCCTGTGTAATCACTGGTGGTGTCGGTCCTGCAATACAAACTCTAACCTGTCTCTGCTAACGACCACGCCCTCTACCAGCACTATCATCACTACTACTCAAACATCTGTCAGAAGGAGCCCTGATGGCCCCACCACCTCTATCATTGTCTCCTCCATCATCACCCTCATCTACCATAACTGGTACTACCTCATCGGGAGAGGTCAACCGATGGAATGGATGCTGTGCAAAATATACAGCAAAATTAGGAGTCATACCAACATCTATAACATCTGGAGCTAGCGACCATATCATAGGAGCTAATTGCTGATGGTCAAGAACAACATCCTCATAAACCACCCAGGGCCCCCACTGTGGCTGCTCATCTCAGGTCCTAGCATATGCTGCCATACCCTGGGGCATGGGCTGTGTAATGCCAAATTGGCGTAAGACATGAGTAACCATGAATCTCTCAACAATATAAAAAGTATGACCAATAAGATATCTCTCTATACAGACAAAGGGCATCTCTCATCTGTCATTCCTCCACTCCTCGCAATCTAAGTAAGGATGCTAGATAACAACTATCATATCATCTAATGCTCGCCTCTAGAACCCTAAGTTTCCTAGACAGGGCTGCACCATACCTCCAGCATACATGTACACATAAGGAAGTCCCTCCTATCGAGATCTAGCCACTACTGGCCATGTAATGGGGATGGGCTCCCAGGCCCATATCTGTAACAGTATCAAACCTATAGAAAATGATTTATCATGACGATAAACCACCTAATGAAAATCATGATATAGGTGTGCAAGAAGACAAGTACCCCTAGCTAGTTTACATAGACTCTGCATCAAATCCTCTAAACATCTGACGCATCCAACGGAAAAACCATGTGCACTCCGATCGGGAACAAGAAAGCCACCAATAAGGCCAGCTAATACTATGGGCAATGCAAGGCCCTACCTCTCTAATCTCTCCTATGTAATATGCCGCTCTACAACTAATGGATCCTAAAATACTTGTATATAGGTGTCTATACATGCTTGACCTGTAGGATCATAATAAGGTAACTCACCCATCACAGGTATGTGGAGAATACACCATACATCCTCTGGCATCAGAGTAATCTCCACAGTAGGCAGGTGGAACGTGTTATGTTTCGAGTGCCACCACTCTATCAAGGTAGTCAGTAAACCTCAGTTTACTGTATACTCAACATCTCTAAAAGGTATCCCAGACCACAATGGAAAATGTCTCAGTGATCCTCAATAGATAACTGATCAGTCAACGACAACACACAAGGATATGGTGCTCGTGTCTGTAAGGTGCCAGGATCTCTCTACAAAATGGCAAAAACATGATAGAATTAGAATTGGGGCAAACAGGGATGTGCAAAATAGATATGCTTAGTAGATAGCTATTTTAACAGGGTTAGATGGACTAAGCCATTCAGATTTTCTAAAAATTTGGACTTAAACTTTGCATTTTTGGCTCACTGTCGCAAAAATGATATTTCAGGAAGTAAAAATGATGTTTGTTTTACCAAAAATAGTGCATTGTTCCGGAAATGATACCAGAATAACGGGAAACACTATCAGAATAACGGGAAACACTAAAACAAAAACCGTAAATGATTCTTATTGGGAGACAATGAAATGAAGACGGTAAATGATACAGAAAATACTGGAAACGATAAAACAAGCAAGAAATAATAGATCATTTACCGAAAATGATATTACAAGGAAATCAACAAAAGCATCTAAAAATAAAGCAAGAACATGTAGGAAAATCAAATTTTCAAAGAAGGATTTTGATGACATACCACTGGCAGGTAGTGGGCAGGTCTCTGATGTCACTGGATGAGCTCGAATCGGTTATCATGCAAGGGAATTGACATCTTTTCTCTCTGAGCTCTACAAATCTCTATCAGTGAATAGTTCAAATGAATAGTAATTTTGAATTATTACCCTATTTTAATCTCATTTTTGGGGTAATTAATTTCAATTTTTTAACCACAAACTAATCTTTGTCTATTACACCATTTTTTCTCTAACTTTGTCCTACGGAGTCTGATTTTGACCAAACAAAAAGTAGTATTTTCATGGTTCTGACCACTATCTTTTATATTGGAATCAAAATCTTCATTCCAAGATGATAATTCTCATCTAGATGTTTTTATTTGGAAATCAATCCATTTTCATGTTCATTTTGATTCCAAGGGGGCATTATCAATTACATCTAGTTAAGTGATCGTAATACCATATGTTTTTTTAAAACAACTGGGGCATTGTCAGAAATATAACTTGACTCTGCAAGTGATCAAACAAATCAACTTCAATGCAGCTAGAAAATCTTCATCAGGTATCAAATCAGTCTCAACATTATCAAATTTGGAACGAGTGATTTCATCACTTCATATCAAATTGCTCGCTCTTATCAAATTCAAATTTGAAACATCCGTAGAGATATCAATTTCATCGCATCACATCAAATTGATAGTACCTACAACTAAATTCAATTGAAATTTCAAACAGTGATCAGTTTCAACACATCGCATCAAACTGATCATCTATTCAAATCTTTTCTAGAAATCAGTTTCATCGCATCACATCAAACTAGTTGTCTAGTCAATCCTTCTGAACTATGTCTTCAAGATATCAATTTCATCGCATCACAACAAACTGATATCAATCAAGATTTCAGACATCACTGTAACAATAATTGATTTCATCACTTCACATCAAATTGATTACATGTTATTATCTTCAGCAATCAGATAGGTGATCAGTTTCATCACTTCACATCAAATTGATCTCCTGGTCACTACACTGATCTTTCAGTAATCAAGAGTCTTCAACAACTTCAATCGTATTTTGTTCAATCAAGTTCAAAATTAGTTTCTAATCAAGAATAGTTGTATCACTTTATATCTAGCTATTCGATCGCTAATCAAAACTAGATGTTCTCTGAATCAACATGCTGATTGCACATCAATTCAAAGAGGGGCAAATGTAATCACCTAAAAATGGTCTGATAAGCTCAAAAAACCTAATCTGCAGTTAAGTCCTCTAGGTCCTAATTAGGACTACCAATATCAAGCTAATCACAATTATATAATTAAACTAGATCAGTTTAAGTATATAATTCATCAAAAATCAATAATCCAAGATCATTCATCAAGAGGCATCTTTCAAAAGCCATTGATTCTTCAATTAATCTTGAATGAATTAAATCAAATCAAAAAATTAAATACATGGCTAAAGAAATCAATTAAAAGAAATTAATTAAATCAAATAATTAATATTCCTTCAACATGCCTCAAGGATAAAAGCCTCTAACCAATAGGAGGTAATCACTTGGATCAAGCAATTTTCAATCTCAACCATCCCTCATGGATGCATCTCAACCTCTCAATGCAAATTCGAATTTGAATCTTTCCCTCCAATAATTCACTATAAAAAGAAGCCATTCTAAGCTTATTTGGGATATGAGAATAGAATTCAAGTATAGATATAATGTCAATTTTGTTTTAGCTCATCTAGTTCATCATTTTTAGCATGCTAATCTAGTTCATTTGTATAATTTGATTCAAATTGTGCCTAATTGAACATGTTCTTGAGCATTTTAGGCATTTTTACAATGAATCTTCCACTTCATGATTGTCATTCTATGATGTAGCATGCTTAATCTGAGAGCAATTTATAATTTAGAGTAGAATCTTCATGAATAGGAAGCAATAATTCAATTTCTCAAGGTTTTCTATGTTTTTCATTGATTTGATCTTACTAACCTTGGATATAATGAGTTATTGAGTGTTTATGTGCAGTATACTTGCATATACATAATTACACATCACACCCCCATAACATAACATAACATATTTCAAATGTAAGGTATTTTATGTTAAATGAACCACAATAAATAGTGTACCATCATTTTCTACCTTACATTTTGGTGAAGCCGCGATAGACAACTCTTTCTTTTTGGTGTTTGATTTACATCTTTTATGTTAGATCTTGCATGCATATTATATTAGCTTTCTTTTATGTTCTTTCATTTCCATTTCAAAAATTAAAATCAAACTCTTTGTTTTCTAAATTATTTCATTTGCATTGCATATGTGTATGAGCTTTACCACTACTAGTCCTACTTATAGTATCCCGGTTAGAAGAAGTCGTAGACTCATGGGTTCCTTTGATCCTGAATCTTCCTCTCCTTTTTGTAGGATCCTGGATGAAATTTTTAATACTCATGATTCCAATCCTTCTATGGAGCATAACTCTTCTCACTCATCTCATGATGAGGAAGATGCTTTAAGAGTTCCTCCTGAACAAGTGCAAAAAATTTCAACCGAACTTGATAAAATGGGAAATTGGCTTATTCAAGAAAACCATAAGCAAGATTCCATCCAAGCTATAGAGGCTCTTAAGAAAGTCCTTCATGATAGTGATCAAGGTGTTAATTTATTGTGTGGTATCACTCATCTTGTGCATTTGAATGTTAAACCTTTAGCTCAAGAGGCTCAAGATTTAGGATTTAATCCTTCTATCATTAGTTAGGGACCTTCTTTTGTTCCTTTACCTAGCATTCCTACTTATACTCCTCCTTTGATGACTACATCTCTCCCAATTTCATCTATTCCTGTGAGTTTTCCATCGGTATCTCTACCTACCTCACAACCTTCATACCATAGTGTACCTTTTACCTATACTAATCCCATTCCAACTGTGGTTCCAAATGTTCCACTAGTTGTATCTTCTATTCCTGCTACTTCCTACACTTTTCCTAGTGTTCCTAATGTTTCTATGCCACCTATGTCTTCTAATGATTCCACAATTATTAGTTTGGCTTAGACAGTGTCATCTTTACAACAACAACTTGCATCCTTAACTCAATCCAAGTTTAGCATTCCTACATGTGACATGGGTAGCACCTTATCTTTATACATTATCTGTGCTACTGTTCCTCAACAAGCCGATTTTCCTTGTCTAGAGAATTACAATGGTAAAGGCGATCATGTTACTCATGTTAAAACATTTCAAATCCTTTGTAGTGATTATGCTCATGACCATAGGATTTTAGCTAAACTGTTTGCTAGAATCTTTCATGATAAAGCTTTGTAATGGCATTGTTCTTTACCTCCTTATTCCATTGATTCTTTTCCTAAACTTGCTAATACCTTCGTTCAACAATTTCAAAATAACATTTGTTTGCAAGTTTCCTTAACTAATTTAATGCATTGTAAACAAAACATTAAGGAAAAATTGATTGATTTCATTGGTATATTTAAGCATTTGTATGGTCATATTTCTTATCCTATTCCTGACATTGATATTCAACACATGTTTATTTCAAATTTACAAAAGGATATTAGAGATAAGATTCTGCTTACTGAATTTACCTCTTTTCAACAACTTTGTGCAACACTTCATCATTATCAATTACAAGTGAGTCAATTTGAGAGAAACACTCCAATGGCTCTTGTTCCAGTTCATAAGAGTGACAATTCTCCCAATCCTAATAAATTTTAGAAACCTAACAACTACATCAAGATTAATAAACAGACGAATGCGGTTGTTGATCAAGTTGTTGTTGCATCTCACAATGCCACTTCAAAATCCACTGCTTTCTGTATGAATCATAAGTTTAATCCTCTCTCTGAATATTTACATTGTTGTTAAGTGCTAATATGACTACCTTGCCTCATATTTGACCTCTCCTTCCTAGTACCATAAATTTGAAATCCTTTGATTCTAAATCTTTTTGCCAATACCATCACCAAAATGACCATGATACTGAAAAATGTTATTCTCTAAAGCATAAAGTTCAAGACTTAATTGACTCTAATGCCTTATCTGTTGATAATTTTTATGGTAATGGAAACAAATTTTTCTCTCCTCCTAATCAAAACCTTCAAATCTACATGAATCCTCTACCTACACATGATACTAATACCATCGCTCAACCATATTCTGTGGATATTGTTTACAATTCAAAGATGGATGATCTTAATCACATTGTTAATCATGTGGATGGCATTGTTACATCTCAACCTATTGTTCAGGATCCTTTTCCTCCACCTCAACTTCAAGTTCCATCTAAACCTCAGAAACGAACTAAGGATAAACGACCTCAGGAACTTTCAATTACCTTTGATGATTCTAAGACTATTAAGGCTCCTGATGGTCCCCTTTATATTTATGCTAGGATTTCTAAGATACCTGCACGTGGTTGTCTTGTTGATCCCACATCTTTAATAAATTTTATTACTGAGGAAAATATTTTTATGAAAAACCTATAACGTGATTGTTATGATCCATCAAATGCATGGATCCAAACTTGTAATGGTTTTCTCTATCCTGCACTTGGTTCTATTAATTTGCTTGTTGAACTCTGTGGCAAGGTTTTAGATACTACCTTCATTATTATTCCAACATCTGATCAATTTCAAGTCAATTTTGGTTTGCCTTGGATAACTGCTATGCATGCTATTGCTTCTCCTATTCATAAGTGTCTTAAGTTCATTCATAATGGAGAAGTAAAAATTATCAATCATAGTCTATATCAACCTTCCAGGCCTAGAGATTGTGCTACTCTTGATTTATTTTGTCCCTCATTACCTAATTCATGTCCTCCTCACCCTAACAACCTTTTTCGTTCATATCAAGCCTATAAACATCGCAAGATTGTTGAGTTAAGCATGCCTCAGATAGATCGTAACTGTGGTTTTTTTCCCACTCCTTTTATACCTCCTTTATCCATTACTGCTAACTCTATTACTCAACCTCCTAGTATCGCTTCTCAACCTACTATGAATGATACCAATCCTCTTATAGAACCTGTGAAGGAATTAGTGGTTATTCCTCCTAGTTCTATACATGTGTCGAACAAAGAAAAATGTAATAAATTTGGTAACGAACATCGTAAGAAGCGTAGAGCTAATTCTAGGGCCTGTGCTTCTCTTCTTTGAAATTATTTACCTTCTTTTGATCAACCTATGCTTGATGTGTTGGAAGAAGTTAATATTCACCATGATGTTAAGATGAATGAGTATGATGATCCTATTCGCATCTTAGATCCTATTTTAATTAATCTTGATGAGGAAGATACTTTAGATGATCCTATTGATCTTAGTGATGAATATGAGACCATTGATCTTGACACTAACTTACCTCATATACTTTCAACTCAATTGACAATTACACCTAGTATCAAGCAACGTGATTCTTAAGAGGATCCTTGTTTGGAACTGGCTATTATTCCTACTGTATTGGATATAGTCCATCTTGCCAGTTTCCTACCTTCCCTAAATGATATAAACCAAGATGGGGAGAGTAGGTGATGCACCTAATTGGCTTATCCTTCATGGTAGACATTTTTGTGTTTGCATTTTGTATTGTGCTTCTCCCATAATGTGTTTGCTAAATGTTTGTTAGACTCTTTTATACGACCCTTGTTACTTTGTTGGTGCAAGGTGATAAAGGAATCAAACCTATTGTATAATTCCTCTATATGTATCTCTATTCTTCTATATGTTTTTTTCATGTTATGTTGTACTTGTGATATTGTTCATAAATTTTTACCTTGTGTAGTCCGCTTTGATCTGCGACATGGTAGCACTAGTTCTTTTTGGTCTCCATGTAATGGTCTGAAAAGGCTCTTCTTCATAACTCTTGAGTTTTTTTTCTTCCATTGTGATTGTAGTTCTACTTTCTTTGGGGAATGATGTCAATTCATTTGCAATAATATCATATCTATATGTACATGTTATCTTATGATCATATTGACCCCACAGTAGGTAGATCCATTTTGTGTTCTTTGTATGTTTATGTGATATTTCCCTTGATTTGTGTTTGTTTGGGGGCATCTCGTAGTGGAAACATAATCAGCAGAGTTGTTTATGTTTCCATCAAAGCCATTGCTCCTGTTAAAGTTTTAGCAATGACTTTAACATGGGTGCATAGGCTCTACTCACTTTTTGCACACACGCACATTCAAAATATTTTCAAAACTTAAAATTTTTTCCCTTTATGGATTAAAGACTAATCCTTAAAGCATGGACATTTTACTTTTTAGGATCTCTTGATCCCTCCAGTTCAAATTTAGATGGATCTCTTGATCCCTCCAGTTTCAATATACAATGTTTTGATCCCTTAAGGCCAGAAGGTGTCCTTAAGAATGGATCTCCCTGATGGGTTGACTAGTGAGTAGCCACATTCACTAGGTGGTTCAACTCCATCCTTCCAGTTACATTTTTTCCTTGTATGGTTCACAATGGGACATAAGTTCTCATTGGGTGAGGTAACCATACCCTTTCTCTCTCTTTCTTCTTAATTGGTGATGTTTTTCTTATCATGATCTTAGTGTTGATAAATACTTAAATCCCTTGGGGGCTTGAGGATTTCTTTGTCCCTTGTGATTCCAATAAGAATATCTATTCTTTATGATCTCCTTTACCAAGAGTTTAGATTGAGTCCATACTCTTGCTAAAGTGGGGGCTAAATGTATAGTCGGAAAATGGAAGCACTTCCATGGTAGACTAGTTTAGCCTTCTGAGTAAGTGGTTTGGGGTCATGTCGAGTGCCTTGAATGGGTTCCTGACTTTGATTTGGCTTTATCCCCCTGTTTTGCCCCATTTCCACTTTTTCCAACCTATTTTTGGCACCCCAGACTGAGAAATTGGGACTTTGACCTCAGGGTCAAGGTCAACCTTTTTGGGTCAAGGTTAACCTTGACCTTGACCTAGGTCACAATCAACCTTTTCCAGGCCCGGGGTTCAAATTTTAGAATCTCAGGGTTTCTGGATGTCGGTCTTTGGAAAAAGTTAATTCCCGCTTCCGGGTCGGTTGTTTCAGACTTCAGGACAAAAAATCCTAAATTATATTTAACATAGGTCCTCTTATAGGGGAATGGGTCCAATTGGAATTTAATTCTCCTATGTCAGCCTCTCTAGAAGATTGTGCCCTAATTTCATATAAAAGGAAGCTTTATCCTCTCATTTTCTCTAACCATGAACTATGATCATCAAGCATAATTGCAAGAACTTTCAAGGACTTGAAGAGTGAGATCCAAAGGTGAAGAAGAAATATTTGAAGAAATCCAAGTCGCCATTGAAGCATTCATCCATTCTCAAGCACTTCTCAAGCATCCATTTTCATCAAGGAGATCCATTGGTGGCCATTGAAGGGCTCAAGTTTGATGGAGCCCTCTTGTTGAAGATTTCTCCATCCACTTTCCTCCAAGCCTCTTCCAATTCAAGAACCCATTCAAGATTGGTGTTGAATATCTACAAGTAATTGATTGAAGATATCCTATATTCTCCATTTTACATTCTACATCCATTTGGTACATCCATACTTGTGGATTCAAGGATTCGAATCCTCGATAAGGACTAATACATGAGCAAGGTGAATTGTTTCATTTACTTTGTTTATTTCTGCAATTTCAATTATATATTTGAGGTTAATTCCAAAACTGGGGTTTGACCAAGGAAAACCCCTCCCCCCAAAAAATAAACAATTTTTCTTACAGGTACAGGTTTGGAACAACAGACCAGGATGGAGATTCAGATACCCTTTTCGGCAAGCTTTCGGGATCCGAAAATAAAATTTCAGTCTGAGACTTTTTAGGTTGATTCTTCCCTAGGACACAATTGGAAATTCAAGCCAATGGTAACATTGACTTGAGGGTACAAATCAGAACTATCTCATAACAAAAAAATCTTTATGGGTTTCATCTGTCTCTGCATTTCTATTCCAGATCTGGTCTCAGATTTTCCAGAAACTCAACACAGGCTTCATAAAACAACATTCTTCAGATCTTCAATATTTCAAGGTTAGTACATTTCTCATATTCAATTCAATTAAGGTTATCAATCTATCTAAATATATTTTACTTTCAAATCAACAAATCAAACCGGGTACTTAAGATCTTCCTTCCTTATTCTTGTTTCCAAATGGTTGATTCATTTATGCATTGATCCTTCCTTTTGGGTTAATCAACTTGGATCTTTCATTTGCATATCTAAGCATAGAAGGAGAGCATATTATTTACCCCCATAACATAAAATAAAATATTTCAAATGTAAGGTATTTTATGTTAAATGAACCACAATAAATAGTGTACCATCATTTTCTACCTTACAATAGTGTATATGAATGACATTGGTCAAATGAAAGGAGGTCTTAGTGAAAAGGGCTAGGCTTAAAGATCACACACTAATGTTTGACTTACTTAGGTGGCTTGTGGGCCCAACTATCACCCCATTCTATGGAATTTCTCATGTCAGTTTTCTTCCGTCCATTGTATGATTTTTGTTGCGGTCCTCTCAACTCTACCCAATCATTGTCACTGTAGCGGTTACTTTGAATCTTCAGACTTCTCCCGCCCAATATTTTAAATGATAAAATCCCACTCAACCATGTATTAATCACCACCAACTTTTAGCATTTTCTAAAAATAAAGGCATTATCGGAACAAGCAATGGGATTCTTTTACTAAAAAACCTGGTGAGTTATATTTTGATCTAACGAATAGCACATGTTCTTTTGTGAGTAATGGTAATATTAAACTCAAATATTGGCGTGTCTTAATCTGGAAGAGCATATACATAGAATGTGTTTTGTGCACACAATTTAGATAAAATGTCATTCGTAGGTGACTCTGCAACCTGTGTGAGCATCCTCCCCATCTCTACAAAATTTGCAAACTATGGAACAGGCATATGGACATCCTGTGCGCCGCACTTTCCCAATCTTAAATATTTCACATGTAAAGCCTGAAAACAAAGAGTTAGTATCCATGGAATAGATTTAAGTAATAAATATGAAATTATTTATTATATTTTTAAATCAATTTTTGTATCACATTTTGGGAAAGGAAAAAGTTAGAGATATTTTGTTATATCATATTAAAGAATTTCTATTAAATTTAATTCCACTTCAACAATCGTATATGTCATATCTATATATGTTGGATCATGTTATGGAATTTTCATTCAAGTATAAATGCATTAATTTATAATTCAGATGAGCTTTTTTTTCTGGGGTGATGTGGAGTTGTAATTGTTACAAGCATACGTAAAAATATAGAAGTATACAATAGTAAATGAATTATTTAAAAAAAATCTATTTCAATATTATTTTTGAACTAAAATGACTTAAGTTATCTATGAAATGGGGTTTTATAAAAGTTTCATATAAATAGAATTGACATATTTTGTACTTATAAATTTA
This sequence comes from Thuja plicata, assembly GCA_018584345.1. Taxonomy (NCBI): domain Eukaryota; kingdom Viridiplantae; phylum Streptophyta; class Pinopsida; order Cupressales; family Cupressaceae; genus Thuja; species Thuja plicata. The sequence continues at coordinate 3,125,972 of MU227340.1, read as the reverse complement.
ACATTTTTTTGTTTAAGAATTCACGAAATTTGTCAAGATTGGAATAACATACGACATAATTTAGTTGGCGTTAATTTTGGAAAGTAAAATATTTTGTAATTAAATAGAAATAAAGCATCTTTTCTAGAATATTTATGTTAACTAAATGTAAATTAAAAAAATTAGATATATAAGTTAGTTTTAGAAATACGCATTTCAATATATTTAAAATAGAAATAAAATAACAAAGAAATATACTTTAATATTGAAGAGAGAAAGACTAATTTGAACATTCTATTATTACCTACTTTTTGAAATTATATTTGATATGAATAAATTGAGATAGTTGCGTTCTATGAAATCCATGAATGTGTGCTAGATAAGGAAAAATATACACATATGTTCTCAAGATCTTCTTCTGTGACCTTGATAATTGAGTTGGTATTTCAAATGAATAGATTTAGTATTAGTGTTTAATGACACTATCATAACTTTTTCTAGGAGAGCAAGGTGAGTCGATTCACATGTTTTTCCTTAGTTAAGAATTTTTTGATTAATTAATTATTATGAAGAATCTTTACAAACAAATCACATAGTTTATGCAACAAATGCGTAATTTGAAACAATTCACCATGAGCGCTTCAACAACTCTTCTTGCTAGAACACATTTGAACTACTCGAATTTTGCAATTGTGATGGGTGCTACCTGTGGAGGCTCAGACAGGGCCTTTGGGAATCTGGAGGTTTCATCTCGAGTCAGCTATGTGGTTCCTACTTCAGAAACTTTGAATGTGCCATCTATCTCAACTACATCTCCTAGTATGATGGGTACCCTTCCATTGGTAGAATCCTCTATTCCACGATCCTCTGTTGCACCTCTAGTTGTGGGTGGTCTAGGGCTTGATGTTGGTGGTGGTGGGAGGGTCTCTATTGGAGTATTTACTATTGGGTACTCTTCTCAGAGACCTATAGGGGGTCCCTCCCCCAAAGCCCCTCTTTTTTGTTGGTGGATGGAGATTTTCTCATGTTGCCAAATATTTTGTTGATATTCCTTCAAAGGAGAAATTCAACCTCGTACCGATGCCAAGTCCTTCCTTGTGGTGGTGTGTGGCATGGATGTGTTGGATAATGTGGAATTATACTAACGTTGTGAGTTGGTTTATAGATTCACTAGTTTCTGGGCTTTTCTTCTAGATCTTCATCATTGGGTGGGAAATTCCTATAGATAATTAGTCTCTGATAAAATTGAGCTCTTCCCATGTGTGAAGGGGTTTTTAATTATTGTTTTCCCTTCTTCTGATTACCGAGATCTGGTGATGAGAAAATTGTGGGCTTGGAAACTCACTTTTTTTCCAAAATCTAGACAAACTCCTTTAACCCTCTCATTGAAACACTCATTGTGCATCCAGTGTGGGTTTTTTTTCCTAATATTCCCCTTAATTTTTGGGAGAATTTTCTATTGGTTGTTTCTTACAGGTAGATGATACAATGATCATTATGGGTCTCTCAACCTTTGCTCGCATCTTGGTTGACAAATTGAAATTTTCACACATGTTCCCAGGGATATGATTCTCATGGTTGGGGATAGGCCATGGACTCAATTGTTGGATTACAAGGGCCTCCCCTTTTGATATAGACAATGCTTTTCTACTAGTCACCTAACAGCAAATTCTTCTCTCTCACATTATAAAGGTGTTTCCACTTGGTAGAATGATGTTAGTGATGATCATTTAACTATCCTAGCTTTTGAGTCTTCCTCTAACAGCTCTTCATAGGCTAATGATGACTCCCCTCAAAATGATCCTCCTATTATTGATTTTGCCTCCTGAAATCTAGTGGACCCGACTCCACGTCTTGTTGTTGGTGCGGCCCCCTCTATTTTTGTGAACCCTTCTTTGACTAATGCTTTTACTCCGATCCAAACTTTGGCTAACGACGTGTAGCCTTTCCAACACTATACCCCTTATGCTAATAATCTCACAAAAAAGGTTCTGCCACTTTATCTGTCTTATGGTGGAGACCCTAATAATGGTATCACCTAGACATTAATTGTCCTTCCACATAGGAAAAACTATTCTATAGTCTCTCATCCTCCTCCCCACACCATAGGTGAGTTGTCCACCCACTCTTGATGTGGGTTACTAGATGGTCTGTTAGTGTGTTGTTAATGGTCTTTTTTTTACCTTTTTGTAAATGGTCCTTTTTGGTATGTTTTTGTAAGGGTCAACACCCTTGTTTTGCTACTTTTTAATATAAAAAGAAAATACATAATTTATCAACTATAAAATTGCTTTATTCAAGAACTAGCATTTTGATATTTTTTTATGGGAGGGCTAATGCAAATAATGTGATTAATACAAAAAGGATAAGTGGTGTATTTTTATTGATCCTTGTGAAATATAGCTATTGAGAAATATTCACAAAGTTGTATTATTTAAATAGACAAAGGATGATGTCTTTGTATACATATCCCAGGCACATAATTGGAGATTTTTTTGATGTGAGAGATAATGCAAATGATGTGATTAATCCAAAAGTGGTGCAGGAGCACCTAGGCTAATCTCTAAGCTAGTTTCAATTTTGGCTTGTACTAAACTTATCCAAGTCATTAGTATTTACCTTTTTACCTTAGGAGGTCTTGCATGTTTGTTCCTAGGTGGATTACACTAGGCTCAATCCAACCTAGATGTTTAATGCTTTGATAGTGGTTAGTTTTAGATTAGGCCTAAGATGGGAAAACGGGACTTAAAGCCTTTAAGGCTTGGGAAAGGGTATAAATATACTTAAAATAGTTCCTAGGATGTTTCTACATCATTCAAGGTCAATTAGAGACCCTTAACATTAATTTTGCAAAAAGATGTAAAAGTTGTCACAATGTTGCTTGACAACATTTTTGCAACTTTTAATGTTGCATGACAACAATTGCAGAATTGGATTCTTTTCGAAACATCATTATGGGTAGTTGTCATAATTACCTACAATCAAGGGTAAGGCATATTAGGACATCTAGGATCCCATTTCCCGAGGCAGAGAGTGATGGAATGTAATTTTGAATGTGAATAGAAGCTCAGAGTTCTGGTTTTACAAACACAATAAACTTGCATTGTGTTTAATTGATATTGTATGGATTGAAATATGAGATTTAGTGTTGGATCTATGTATTATAAATTGTTCTAAGCATTTTCTGTTTATTAGTGTAGTTGATTTGAGTTCATTAGATTAGTTTTTGAAATTATTTTATAGATAGCACAGTTACTGGTGTAGTTTAGACTATTTTTGGTTTTATGGCTCCCCCATAGTTCTCCACCGTGAAAATCATCATGGCCAAGAGGAATATGGTAGTGAATCCATTTAAGGTTGTTTGTGTGGAAGGAGGAGCTCAAAATAGAAAGCTTTCTATTTTTTATATCACGCCCTAGGCGAGTTCAGTGTGCCTGGCTAGGTGCATGACAGAGAACAATTGATGTGCAATTGCAAGGGAAAGAGAAGAAGCATAGAACCAAGAAGGGTTTTAGAGTCTTAGTGGTCCTATAGACACCTACGAGTGAGATTAGGCATTGGCCAATCCATTTATGTAGATTTCCAAGTAGAGATCAGAGGACTGCATAAATATAGCCCAATTAGCCCTACATTTCAGGAATCCAATGTACGGATGCCTTAGGAACCTAAGACCACAAAAATATTCAAGGTCTTGAAAAAGGGTATCTGAATGTCAAGTTATTTTTTGGGTTTATTTGGAAGTTTTGAGAAATAATTGGGAAAACACTCTGTTTAGGGCTAGTAGACCAATTAGGCCTATTAGGCCAAAGCCATAATCAATCTTGAACTCAATTGAGAAAGCCTTAATTGATGACATGTAAATGATTGAATGTTTGATAATGTTAAGTTGAAAGATAATGCAGGTCACTAAATAAATTAATGGATTGTATTGTCATTGATGTCAACTTGATATCATCTATACGGTCATGTACATAATGCAAAAGGCTTCAGAGAACCAAAGTTATGCTTTCAACAATACATAAAAGTAAAGTATTCACTAAGTGACAAAAAACACTGATGAAGTGCACATCAACAGACAAAGCAAAGAAGAATAGTCACAATGATACCCGACGATCAGAAGCATAGTGTTGCCTAATGAAGCAAAACTACAAAATGCCCGACGAGCAAAGTCAGAAGGTTGCCCAATGACCAAAGATACAGAGTTTCCCAACGAGTAAAATTCTAATGATTCCCAATAGATGGAGATCACAAAGCTAAATGGAGTCTCACCGAAAGATCAGTCAGTTATCACCGATGACTAACTGCAGTGGTGACCAACAGAACTGAGAGTTCAGAAAATGACAAAATATCTAGCTGGCAAAGCTAAATATGGACTTAGTTGGTTGTCTACATTGTTTTATTTGACCAGAGATAAGTGATTGATTTAAAGATGATTTGTACATCTCGCAAGAAGATATCTATGAGACAAATCAGGAGTTATTCTTTAAATCTAATTGGCTGGATTGTTTATCATGCCAAGAATCAAGAATCAAGAAATAATGAATATTATGTCTATATAAGAGACAAGCTTAATTCATTTACGAATGGGATTAAGGGGAGTGAATAGAAAGATGATGCTGAAGAGAAACTGATGAAGAACAACTTCATGCAGTCCTGATCAAACAAGCTGAAGGAAGAGCTAAGGAATTCTATAGACACCGACGAACAACGAGCACAACATCACAGAGCAGAAAGTATGGAGCACAAGGATTGAATTGATACATTGGTCAGAGAGTTAATGTACTTAAATAGATCTAAAAATCTGCAATTCAAGTTGTAATATGAACAGGTCATAGTGTTTCATTTTAAGCATTGAAGCATCAAGTCTCTTAACCGAGCATGACTTAATAATCCTCTATATATTGAGGTACATCTCAAGGAGAGCCAAAAAGGTTGATTCATGAAAGTAGCATTGGAATTGATCGATACCTACTGATAGTCTAAGAAGGAGGCTGATTCAAGGATGGTAGCAATAGATGCCCAATACTAAGTGACAACCTCTATGTATAAAATCCTCTAACAAGGTCACACTTAACAGTGTGTTTGTAACCTTTAACAAGGTTG
>MU227340.1:3068083-3102110 GCA_018584345.1 Thuja plicata | reverse complement strand
GAATATATAATAATTATATATTATAATATTGTTAAAATATATTGTAATTAAAATTTGTAAACAATAAAATATTAAATAGAGTATCTCATAAAAATATACTATATTGTAAATTAAAAAACTAATTTCATAAAAATTAAATGATAAATGAATTATATATTACAAACTATGGTTAAAAACTTTTCGAATAACAAATTTGGTGAAGCTCATAAATAAATATTTAAACATTAGAAATATTCTAATAGCAAAAAATAGTGACTTAGGATTGGTTCATTGGCGCAAAACTAATTCACTAATGGTGCATAACCGAATGCAATAGTATATTGCCTACGACAAATACAATAAGAATAAAACATCTTTCAAATTGTTTGGGTTAAACTTATTGATCATTTTAATTGAATTCAAATTAAAAAATAAATTTGTAATATAATATTTTATTATTATTTATTTCAATTATGATTGGTTCAATTGATTTGTTTGGGATCTTTTTTGTGAGGCTTCCCAATTTTATTTTTTTCATATTTTTTAACTATAGTTTTGTAATATATAATTCATATATCATTTAATTTATTTTGAAATTGGTCTTTTAATTTACAATTCAGTATATTTATATTATTTTCATTAAAAAATTTAATTATTTATAATATATAACTATTCTATATTTTTTGTATTAATAATAAGGTAATAAAAAATATTACAGAATGGAGAAGTTCACAGTATCATCACAGCAGACCAAAATACAGAGGTGGCGCCTCAAACCGAGAGTATCAAAAGTGTGAAAGATTTACAACATAAAACAAAAATAAGGAACCGAGTAGAGCTAGATCAAAATATCATCAAACTCATCCACCCAGGCAGTCCAGCCCATAGTGCCCTCCATCCAAACAATGCTCTTCTTCTTCTGTATCTGGTGAAGAAGGAAGATCATGTTATCCGAGGCCAGCTTACTATTCTTCTTGAGTTCCCTGTTGAAATCTTTAATAGTTCTTTCGAAGATGTGGAGATTGTCAATATGGTTCCTCCATGCCTGACCGTCCTTGACCTCGTAAGCGAAGAAAGTGGCGTGTCCATTTTTAAGAAGTCTCTTGAATTTATCCTTTTCCACCCTCATGGTAATCTGAACCTGCAAGGAAATTTTGAAGAATGTGAGACTTTTGAAAGACTCAGTAAGAACCCTGGTAATACCTTGAAACCTTTCTTCATTCCTGCACTTCCAGATCTGCCAAAGAATGTTAGAAGAAAGAATATGCCAGAACAAGTTAAAGTCCTTATTAATACCTTCAATATGACCAGATATAATTTCAAAAACATTAACATTACTAGGAATGTAAATATCAAACATACGCCAGATGTCTTTGGCAAATCTGCACTCTAAAAAAATATGTCTGCCAGACTTAGGAACCCCACATAGGTTACATATTTAAGCAGAAGTGAAATCATTTTTAATAGGAAGTCTGTCCAGCATCGAGAGCCATTTAAAACATTTGATTTTAGGTTCAATAGGGGCCTTCCAAATTCTGCCAAAAATCTTTTACCAATCAGAGGGCGCAAGATTAGAGTACCAGAGTTTATTGGTATGGTCAATAATGGAGTCATTATGGCCAATCACCTTGTAAATGTTTTTGGCTTTAATTTTATTCATAATGGTTCCATCAGGCCACATTATCTTCATTAATCTATCGAAGTCAACTTGACAACAAGAGGGAATATTACCACAGGCTTCCTTGATCATGTTATACGTCTTTTTTTGGGATAAAGGTATGTTAAATATGGTTTTTAGCTCTTCCCAGCTAAGTAAATTGTCATTTTCAAACAGATCCATAAATTGAGATATACCCATCTTATGCCAAAACTTGGTAGAACACCCTTTGGAAAGGGCAAGAGGCTTACCAGAGCGATGCACATTCCACCAAATGGACCTCTCACCAAATAGTTGATTATCATCATGGAAAGACTTATTAGAGGCAAAAATTTTAACATTTCTCCAGGCCTTCCATATGGATTTGAAGACAGTCGAGCCTTGAACAACCACAAGAAAGTCTCCTAAAATTAAGTCTGAAAATGGAAAGTTTTTCCAAGCCTTAGCATTTTTAGGATACCCTCTTTCAATATTGCTTCTAATAAGCACTTTCTAAGGATCATCCCCAGCTAGAGAGTGGAAGATCCATTTGGCGGCTAAAGCAATCCCCATGGTTTTAAGGTCCTTCAATCCCAGCCCCCCAAGGAGCTTGTCCGTATGGCACCAATCCGACTTCACAGCATGAATTTTCCTATTACCTTTGCCATTTGACCAGAGATAACTCCTAATCTCTTTTTGGATTTCTAAAATTTGGTAATTACTGAACATCCAGGCAGAAGCATGATAAATATTGTAGGAAGAAAGAATTTTTTGGCAAACTTGCACTCTACCAGCCAGGGATAGAGACCTATTGTGCCACTTATTTAACTTTTTAGAGATTTTCTCCTTCACCCAAAGCCACATGTCTTTGAGAGAGGGATCAACAGAAAAGGGGATACCCAAATACCTCACAATGGTGTGCGGTCCTCCCCATTGAAAATCAAATTTATCAAACCACATAGGAGGTTGTTCCTCCCACCCAAGACATATGGATTTGGAATGAGAAAGACGAGCCCTAGAGATGGTACAAAATATCTTGAGTTTTTCAATAAGGGCTTCGAAGTTGGTTTCAGAAGACTCATGTAACATGGCCGTATCATCAGCAAATTGACAGTTGATAAGGTCATCCCCATTAGTAAGGGAGATACCTTTCATAGGCTGAGAGAGCTTGTCATATCTAAGGATATAGAAAAGAGCATCCGCAACAATAGCAAACAGGGCGGGAGCCAATGGGCAACCTTGTCTGATGGAGCGGGTAAGGGGAACAGCCTCAGACAGAGAACCATTAACATCAATTTGAGCAAACACATCAGTAAGAAGCACAATAACAACTTTACAAAAGAAGCTAGGGAAACCAAAGGCTTCCAACATCATGAATATGAATTTCCACTCTATCCTATCGTAAGCTTTTTAGAAATCCAAAAGGAACATAGCCAAGTTTTGATTGGAATGTTTTGCCCAATTCAAGGCTTCCCAGCTAGTAATAAGATTTTCAAGGATATATCTACCTTTTATTAAACCGGTTTGAGTAGGACAAACGAATTTAGGAAGAATTTTCTCAATTCTGATAGCCAAAATTTTGGCAAAATTTTTATAGGAGACATTAAGCAGAGTGATAGGGCGCAAATTCTTAAGCAAAGCCTTATCCCCATCCTTCGAAAGAAGTGTAATGATACCACTATTAATGTTTTTTCCTAAAGAACCAGTGATTAAAGCTTCCTTATATATCTCATACAGGTCATTGCAAATCCAAACACTGTTGACTTTGTAGAACTCAACAGGCAGCCCATCTGTCCCCGGAGCTTTGTCAAATTTCAGAGTATTAATAACATTCTCAATTTCCTCAATCAAGATTTCCTTACAAAGCATTGAAGCATTAGTGTTGGAGATCTTTTTGGGAATCAGAGACATACAATAGTTTCTAAGAGTGTTGGCTTCCTCAGTGTCCTCGGAGGTGTATAGCTTCTTATAGTAAGTGGAAAAAGCATGCTTTATGCAATCAAGATCAATAATTTCTTGATCATCAATAATAATTCTATCAATAGCTTCGTTAGCCTGCTTATGCTTGATAAGATTAAAGAAAAATTTGGATCCCCTGTCCCCGGCCTGAAGCCAGTGAGCTCGGGATCTGATCTGAGTTCCTCTAATTTTAGTTTGCTGATGTTGTCTAAGGGTATCTTTAATACCCAAAACATAGGGGATGAGCGAAGCATCCCAGGGGTTAGCTTGGATTCTACTCTTAGCCTCTAGAAGACTATCAACCATAATCTTCTCGGTGTATCTAGAGTCTTTAGCCCTCTTCTATCCAAGGATTTTTAAGAAGGTTTTCCATGCAGCAATGTTCATATTCCAACGGTTAGCATGCGAGATGGAGGGAAATTGATGTTTGTTAAGATTACGAATGAGATTTAGAGTCGCCAAAATGTCTTCATCTTGAAGAAGATTAGTGTTGAGAAAGAATTTAGTATTGTGGGGCTTAACACGGGCATAAGAACTGATAGGTTTAACACAAAAAGAGATCGAATGATGATCAGAAAGGGTGGTGGGAGTAACCTTAACAAAGTTGCCAGTACCATCGGGCAATACCGAGAAGAAATTTTTATTAACATAGAATCTGTCCAATCTTGAGTAAATTCTAGCATGCCCTTTTTTAAAGTTACACCAAGTATGCCACAAACCAGTGTTGGAATCCTTGGATCCAAATAGCAGGTTGAAGAGAAGTTTATTATGCTTAAGCTTGTCCCAATGGGACTTCTCAGTGCCTTTCCAACTGAAGGGAAGACCACCATGTTTATCAATTTGATCCTCAATCATATTGAAATCACCTCCAATGACCCACAAAATATTAGGAAGAGAGTCAAGCCAATTCCAAAGCTGAGACCTCTCATTGTAGTCGTTAGAGGCATAAATAGAACAAATGCCAAATTCCAAGTTATTAGTCTTAAACTAATCCACAAAGCTTTGTTACAAGGGGAAATGACACTATCAGTGACAACCCTTTCCCATTTAGGTTTAATTATTATAACAATGCAACCTCTGCCCTTAGGATCTGAGTGACGAATTTAATCGCGTCCTTCCAGATAAAATTAAGGTTGGTTTCGGGAGTGAAACCAATAGCTTTAATTTCTTGCAGCATCAAAAATTTAGTGGAATGTTTAGCATCCATAAAACGCTTGATAATATGCTTTCTATCTGAGGACTCTAGGCCCCTGATGTTCCACGAAGTGCAGTTCACGAGGAAACATTTGGTGGGGAAGAACCACTACCTTCCACGAAGATGTAATAGGGCACAACAGTCGGATTGGAGATTCCTCCAGCTTTCTTAGCCGAGGGTTGTTTGTTTTTAGATCCTAAAGGTCTTCCTCTACATTTAGAGGAAGGGATATTATTTTTGAGATCGAGATCATCATCAGAGAAAACTTGCGATGCGTTATCAAGATCCATAAACAGGTTTGGCCAACAAAGATGGTTAATGTTGTGCTTGGAATTCGCTGGAATAATTTCAACAACAAATTCATCAGAGATTTCTTTGAAAGGTTTCAGGTAGGGGTCAGGGAGAGCGGCTTCCGAATTCACTTGCTCCATTATACCAGGTTTCGAAGCAGACACACCCGCAAATGGAGATGGACTAGAAACACTGGGAGGCGAAAGAAGAGTTATCTCTAGGTCATGTATCCCATGAGGAGGATTTGGCTTTTTTGTCCTCTTTTTCTTTTCTTTGAAATGGTAAGAAAACTGTCATTTTTCTCGGCATCCAATATGGGAGAGGAACGCCGGATTTGCACAGAAGGTTGAGAAATAGAGAGTGGTGCAGAATTGGGTGACTCAAATAGAGGGGTGGTCGACAGGGGTGTTTTAATGACAGGGGTATCCATTTTGGGGTTCAAAATATTTTCAGACACACTGTGATAGTTAGTTTTGTTCAGGGGAGGGTTTCTTTTAAGTATAGGGCAGTCCTTTCGAAGGTGACCCTCCTTTCTACATAGAAAACAAGCATTAATCCCACCTAATATTTCAATGGGGCACGAATATGACTCAAAATCAATGTTGATCATAAAATCATTGGGAATTTCTCTACTTGGGTTGATTGAAATAAAAATTCGAGCATCCATATGCGGGACCAATCTAACAGTGTCGTCCATTCTTATAAATTTACCTATAGGTTCCAGTAATTGGGGTAAGAAGCGCCACAAAAAAGGCAGAATATTTTTGACCAAAATCCATCTTGGGGCTGAGAGGGCCAAAACCTCTTCATGAACAGCTTCTGGTGTCTAGGATAGGGCACAAAATGAAGTATTACCAACAGTCCAATACTGTCATTTAAGGATAGCAGCTTGAGAATCATGATTATTGAAAAAAATAACAAACAAACTTTTCTGAATCTACCTACAAAAGGAAATGTGAAAGCCAAGCTTGAGGTTCCAAAAATTGTGGAACCAGTCATCCAAGAATTTTCAAGGCGGGCATTTATCAATCTCAACAACAGAAAAAAAATTGCAGAGTTCTTAAGTCTATCATTTTCATTTCTAATTTCTACCAACATTTCTGAATTAGGAGCAATAGAGAAAGACTGCAAGGTAGGGCCAGTGTTCTTACCAAGTTTCTCGGCCTCATTAGATGGAGTAATGCTAAATTTAGCACTGGCAGCGATGGTGGTTTGAGCGACGGCTTCAGAAAAAGTTTTGTGTTTACCAGTTTGAGTGCCATGTTTGATATTATCGGTGCTTAGGACAGGGGTGACAGAGTCATTAATAGTATCCATTAAAGGCGAGTTAATGGAAGGGGGTACGGGTTTAGTTGATCGACTGAGAGGTGTTTTAAAAGAAGGCAAGTTGGGTTTATCAAAACAAGAAAGATCACACCTGACATTCGCTAGAGTCGCGGGTAAATCGGCGCAGATTCCTAAGCCACCAGTAGAGCTGGATGTCATAGCAAGCTTAGTATTCCGAGTAGTACAGGGGTCCAGATCTGGCAGTTTCCAAGCAGTCGAGACGTCCGACGATTTTCGCGAGGAGGCAGAGCAGTTCAAATTCACATCCATTCGCAGAGCCTTCAACAATATCTAATCCTATCATCACTATTCTATATTCTAAAAAAATTACTATATTATATTTTTAATATATATACTATAAATAATTATTACAATTTCTAATATATAATATATATTATTCTATAATATATAATATAAAAGTACTATATCATATATGCTATATTATATAATTTTAGTATTTCACTAACTCTTTGTTTACTTGTGCACAATTACTAATTAGTTTTGCACCAATCAACAAATATTTCTAAAGTTTAAATATTGATTTATTAATTCAATATATTATAAAAATATTACGATTGGTTCAATTGATTTAGTCTTATAGGACCCCTTTTTTGGAACGCTAATTTTTTGGCGCGGAATACAAATGTTAAAAAAAGAATCACTACAATATTTTAATAGAAATAACAAAACCAAACATTAATTTATGAAATAAAAAAAATTCAATACTTATACACTCATATATATATATATATATATATATATATATATGAATAATAATATAAAAAATAAACTTAAATTTATTAAAATTAAATCACTTATAAATATTAAATTGCTATTTTAAAAGACCATTTATGATATTTGACAATTTTCACCCTTACATATTAACTATGTTATGACTTTTAAGAGATTAATATTCAAGGAAGAGTCAATCACTCAAATTCACCATAATGCCTTGCAGTAGAATAGACCTGCATAAAAAATGGAATAAGTCAATCTCTATGTGTTGATTTTCGAACTATAATGATAATACTTATTGTATCTATTAGTTGATAAATTTTTTAAATGAATGATCAATTAATTATATGAAAGTGTGTAAATTATTCTTTCTAACCAACCTAAAAACATTAAATTACTAAATAATGTCTCAAATTTAATATTGTTTCAATGATCTTAGGTCTCTATTGCATTACAATGTACTATAACGACAAGTACACGCCACTACGTGGCACTCGTTATTTTTTACATCTCGTTCAACATTGGGCACTTGGTGGGAAAGAACAAAGTGAAGAAAAGTAATGAGAGTACAATGATTATAGGGGCATACCCCCAAGTACAAAGATAAGAGGGCATACCCTCATGCATTCTTGACATTATATATAATAATTATTAAATTAATAAAATGAATAAATATTTTAAATTTTCTAAATCATAAAAAAAATTTAATATTTTTGTTATTTATGTATTTTAAGTTTTTATACAAGAAGAAAAATATTATTATTATTATTATTATTATTATTATTATTATTATTATTATTATTATTATTATATATTTAGCATATAAATAAATTATGTTATAAAATATACTTTTTATTTTTATGTTTTTATGTTTTTAAGAATGAGAGTACAATTATTATAGGGGCATACCCACAAGTACAAAGATAAGAGGGCATACCCTCATGCCTTTTTGACATTACATATAATAAATATTAAATTAATAAAATGAATAAATATTTTAAATTTTGTAAATGATAAAAAAAATTCAATATTTTTGTTATTTATGTGTTTTAAATTTTTATACAAGAAGAAAAATATTTTTCTTATTATTATTATCTATATTTAGCTTATAAATAAATTATGTTATAAAATATCATTTTTAATTTTATATTTTTATGTTTTTAAGAATGAGAGTACAATGATTATAGGGGCATACCCTCATGCATTTTTGACATTACATATAATAAATATTAAATTAATAAAATGAATAAATATTTTAAATTTTGTAAATGATAAAAAAAATTCAATATTTTTGTTATTTATGTATTTTAAGTTTTTATACAAGAAGAAAAATATTTTTCTTATTATTATTATCTATATTTAGCATATAAATAAATTATGTTATAAAATATTATTTTTATTTTTATGTTTTTATGTTTTTAAGTTATTATTAAGTAAATTAAAATTTTGTTTGTGAATTAAGCTAGCATATTTTAGAATTGTAATTAATGTATTTTTACTCTAAGCGAGCTCTTGGTGGGTTAGAACGTACTCGCTGCCAAAAGACAACAACACCACCAACGACCTGTCTGTCGAGCCATTGTAGGCAAATGTCATCAACGGGGAGTGAGGGAAGTTTAGGCATGTTACATTATTAGAAAAGACAATTGTCTGATATGACACCCTCAGTAAAGAATCAATGTGTCATAACCATGAATTTTTAAGTATAATGTTTTATTTTATAACAAAAGAAATGGATTTCAAAATCATTGTGAAAGAATTAACACTTCATGAAATATCTTACTAAATGGATGTGTTCAAGAAGAAAGGAAAAAATCGTAACTGATTTAAACAGGAAATTATAGATTTGATTGATAGGAATTAAATATCTTGTTGCAATAGACTTGTAGGGGGGTCTTTCAAAACATCTTAGATTTGGATATGCGTTCTTCAATTATAAAACAACTTAAGGCAGTTTCATGTAAATTCAGTTGATAAAATTGATTCTTCAATTATAAAGCAACTTAAGATAGTTTCATGTAAATTTAATTGATAAAATTGAATCTACAACCTTTTATATGTGTGAGATATCTATGGACAACATGACGGTTGTAATTGTAGATCGTTGCTCTTAACATAAGTTTTCTATGAAACATATAAATATCATGCATTATAAATTTCACCAAAGATCTCTCAATAATTACATATCCTAATAATCACATTAAAATTAAGAAACTATACATTTTTACAAATTATATTATTATTCATTCACACACACATCCAAAATGTATTATAAAGTTAAATAAGGGTTCCTACCTTTATTATGAATTTAAATCCTTTGATCTCAAGTGTTGGTTTGCCCTACTAAAGATGGTTTATTGAGGGGGGGAATCAGAAAATAATGAACCTTAATACTTTAAATCTAAACTTCTGATTCAACTCGGTGATTCAAACAACATAAGCAACCGAAACTTGTAAACTCTTCACAAACTTGATAAAAAGCATATAACATAAGAAAATAACATTCACAGTTATCAAGCATCACATGTAACAAAATATTTAACGAGGAAGCCCAACTTGGGAATAACCTCAGTGGGAATTGTCACCCACAAAGAGAAATACTCTTCTGAAGTATGCTTGGTTAAGAGTCAATCATGTTAAAGATTACAATGCACATTTGTTAGATGTGACCCTCTTAGGGGATTTACCTTAGACCTGTTAAGATCTTCACCCTGTTAGGAGTGGCTTGGTTAGAGGGCTTAAACATTCATCCTAGAATGTTACTTTTCTCAAGGATGTACAAAAGGACTTGTTAGATCCACTCGGTTAAGAGATTTTCTTTTACAAATGTTAGTAAGCAATAGTGTACTAATGTGATCCATGATTCTGCAACTATACTTTTCTTGATCAGATCCTTTTTCGCTCTCTGAAACTTATTGGCACCAACAAATCGTCAACTCATCAGTCTCTCCTCTGGACTAGTTATCCAACTCTTTCACTACTCTGCTCGATAGCTCTTCAACTTATCACTTCGCTAGCAACCCTATATAAACATACAAACTCATCAATATATAGGCCTTTGTTTTGCCTCTTAATCCTATTGATTAGGTTTTCCCTCAATTATGCTTAGTCATCCAATCATCTCAAATGAACTGATTCAATGTATCTACAACTTGGTTAAGTGGTTAACTGTGCCTCGTGACTTGTACCTTTGCTTGGAACTCACAACTATCTTTTGCAGCTTAATCTACATCACTAATTTTGAACTTGACTTTTCATGATCGTAGATCTTGCAACAAACTTCATCTCTGTGCTTAGAAACTTCTTGATTTATGTGCCTTTTAATTAAATTCAATTCCTTGAATTCAATCTATGTTCATGATTTTTTTTGTGCTTGGTGACTTCAATGAATATCTTCACTCGGTATCTGACTTTGCTCGGTTACCACCCTTTCTCGGTAACTAACCTGTTCGGTAGTCGACTTCTCTTGGTGACTGTCTTTGCTTTGCTCAACCGAAAAACACTTCACTTCTCAGTAACTAGGTTGTTCCCTTTACCGACTTGACCTTTCTGCTTTACCGATTTAACAACATCAAATGTTAAGTAGAAACAATTATACCAATAGTTCCTTATCATTGTCTAGTCTTTATTATCTGCCCAATTAAGTTCCTCTCTGACTGATATAACATCTTAATATAAACCAAAAATCATTTGCTTGACATCAATGACAAACTAACAACTGATCTAACCATTATACTTGCTTGTATTCTTATGAAAATTGGTGTTCATCACCATTACCATCAGTTGGTTAACAATCTTCCTCTTTGACATTGATGACAACACTTATCAATTGATGATGGTATACTTATGATCTCTTTGTATTGTCTCTACTCCCTCTTAGCTTGTTCTTCCTCTTTGCCTTATGTTACATTCTCCCTCTTACATGTAGTCTATTTTACTTGTATTCATCACTTTCTTCTTCCTTGTGGAGTCTTTAATTACATACTTCTCCCTATTTCTCCCTTGTGGAGTCATCAATTATATGCTTCTCCCTCTTTGACAACAATACCAAAGATCCATACTCCTGAAATCTTGTTTAGGTAGTGAATCATACCTTGCATGTACTAATTTATATTTGCATACATAATTCCTTTCACATCTTCAGGCATCACCTAAAGTGTGATCACTCAACATCAACTCAAAATTGAAATATTCTAATGTGTTCTAGAATTTATGCAACATGCCTCTTGCATTAATAAATGTTGGATAGGGGTAGGACTCCTAATTTACCTCTGAGATACTCAAATGCATCCTTTGATAGTGGCTTGGTGAATATGTCAACAAGCTGTTGTTTTGAATTCACATACTCCAAAATTACAAGCTTGTCTTCTACTTTCTCTCTCAAGTAGTGATACTTGATAGATATGTTCTTGGTCTTTAAGTGCATTACTGGGCTCTTTGATATGTTTATAGCACATGTATTGTCACAATAAATAGTGACTGGATTGGTGATCTCTTCTTGCATACCTTCTAGTAGCTATTTGATCCACACAATATTTGCACAATTCATAGCTGAAACAACATACTCAACCTCAATAATTGACTGTGATATACAACTTTGTTTCTTGCTTAGCTATGTAACTAGTCTTTCTCCTAAAAAGAAAGCTCCTTCGCTTGTACTCTTTCTGTCATCAATGTTTCCATCCCAATCAACATCAGTATAGACTTTCAAGTCAAAGTCTCCTCCTTTATTGTATAGTAGGCCTAAATCTTCAGTGGCTTTCAGATATCTAAGAATTCTCTTAACTGCAAACATATTTGTTTCCTTTGGATCGGAAGAAAACCTTGCATCAATTCCTATTGCATAAGCAATATCGGGTTTTCTTCATACTACATATTGCAACTTACCAATCATGGATCAATAGAGTGTCTCATTAACTTCTTGTGACTCATCTTCTTTAGATAACTTGCGGCCAATGACCATCGATGTACCAACCAGTTTTGAGTCATCCATACCAAAGGTCTTTAGGATCTCCTTAATATATTTTTCTTGTGTAATATAGATCCCATCCTTTACCTATTAAATTTGAAGTCTAAGAAAGAACTTAATCTCTCCAATCATAGACATTTCAAACTCCTTTCTCATCTCCTCAGCAAAATATCTGCACAATGTGTCATTGCCTCCAAAGATAATGTCGTCAACAAATATCTCAGCAATTAAAACTTTTTTATTACTATAACATTTCATATACACTTTTTTGTTGTCGCTAGTTCTTTGATATCCTATTTTGATTATATATGAATGAAATCTCTCATACCACGCTCGGGGTGCTTGTTTGAAGCCATACAATGCTTTGTGCAATTTGTACACCATGTCTTGGTTAGTATTCTCAATAAATCCTTCAATCTATTCAATATATACTTCCTCTTTAAGAATATCATTGAGAAATACAGACTTAACATCCATTTGATAAACTTGAATCCCTTATAAGCCACATATGCTAGTAGAATCCTTACTCCTTCTAATCTAGCAACAGGTGCAAAAGTTTCACCATTGTCAATTCCTTCTTCTTGTGCATACCCCTTGCAAACTAATCTTGCTTTATTTCAGATTACATTACCATGCTCATTCAACTTATCTCTAAAAATCCACTTAGTAGCGATTACATTCTTATCTTTTATTCTCGATACAAAATTCCATGTATTATTCTTTTGAATTTGATCTATCTCTTCCTTCATTACTTTCATTCAATCTTCACTTTCTAAAACATTTTTACTTTTCTCAGTTCAATTTTAGATATTAAACATGTGTTTTCTCTTACCTTGCTTCTTGTTTGAACTTCATCTATCTTATCTCCAATGATTTTACTCGGTGAGTGGTGTCTCTTTATATACTTTGTCAACATGGGCTCAGTGGCCATTGGTATCTCTTCATTTCCATCATTCGGTGGAAGCTCTCTTTGCTCATCTTCTTCCTCAATTTTTTCTTTCGGTAGGGTGTCAGGAATCTTGGTTTGTACATAAAAAAATCTTTCATAATCCTTGGGTTCCTTCTTGTTGTCTTCATCATTATTCTATGCAAATTCATCAATCCTCTTATTTGCACTTTCTACAATTTTGTTAGTACTATTATTCAAACATTTGTAGGCTTTTCTCTTAGTAGAATATCCCAAGAATATTCCTTCATCTCCTTTAGAGTTAAAATTTCCATCTCTTTCATCTTTAAGAATATAACACCTACTTCCAAATGCTTTGAAGTAACTTACATTTGGTTTGTGTCCATACCAGATATTGTAAGGTGTTTTGTTTGTTCCCTTCTTCAGTTGGACTCGGTTAAGTGTATAAGCACCAGTGCTGTCACCTTCTCTCTAGAAGGTTTGAGAAATCCCATTCTCAATCATCAGTGTTCTTGTAGAATCCACAATGGACATGTTTCTCCTTTCAGCTATACCATTTTGTTGTGGTGTTCTCGGTGCAAACATCTGCCTCTTTATACCATGTTCATTGCAGAAGAGTGTAAATTCATCAGATGTAAACTCTTGGCCTCTGCTAGATCTTAGACATTTCGTCTGTCTCCCTATTTATTTTTCAACTCTATCCTTGTACCACTTAAACATTTGAAATGCATAATATTTTTCTTTTAAAAACATAACCGAAATCATTCTAGAATAATCATCAACAAACAATATGAAGTATCTATCTCCATAGTAGCTATGTGTTCTCATGGGACCACATAGGTCGGCGTGTACCAATTCCAATATACCTTGTGTAGTATAGGTTTTTCTTGTAAAGCTCGATTTAGTCATCTTACCTACTTGACATCCTTTACACTTTACATTCTCAAGTTTGTCTAGACTCGGTAGACCTCTTACTCTGCTCTTCTTACTTACTTTGATTAAGTTGTCAAAATTAACATGACATAGCCTTTTGTACCATAGTCATACATATTTAGTCTTAGAAAACAAACAACTCTTTATGGATGTATCAAGGTAGAATAAGTTACCTTTGTGGAGTAAAGAAGGTTAAAGTATTTGATCAGAAGGGAAGTCTGATTACTACCGAAGGTCAATCTAATGAAATTCTAGTTGGTGACACGTATTTTTTAATTGTGCCACACTCAACAAATTGTATTTCGGGCCTTCAACCCAATAGACATCATACACTTAGTATTGTTCAACAGAATTATAGAACCTTTTCCCTTTACAGGATATGGGGCATCATTTCCAAATCTAAAATTGCCACCATTATGCTCTTTCAAAGTAATAAACTTGTCAGTATCACCACTCATGTGGTGTGAGCAACTACTATCTATAATCCATGTATCATATTTACTTACTTGTGATATTAGGGTCTTTTCTTCAACGAACCTCTCTTCATCAAATTCATCTTTAATAGAAACATAAACAACTTCTTCTTCTTCATCAGTTTCATCATTAGATGAAACTCCTTCAACAATGTAGCATGCTTTTGACTTTCCTTTATTCTTGAAATCTCTAAATATTCTAAATTTATTCTCAGTCTTGTTGTTGTCTCTGTTATCTCTCTTCTTATTATTATCGGGACAATTAGAAGCTATGTGACCAATCTTGTTGCATGAAAAACATTTCAGAGGTAGCTTACCTCTGTACTTTCCTTTACCTCTCGGTAGTCTCCTGGCCAATAATGCTTCAAATTTAGCTTCATTATTTTCATCTTTAGCATATAGATCATCAAGCTCACTCTGGAAACTATGAAACCTTTCACTAGCACTACTTGCATATCCATCACTAGATCTAGAATCTCTAGACTTCCCAATAGTCAAGGATGATTTGAATGCATGCAGATTCAATCTTAGAAGTAGCAGACAAACTACTATCAAAATCATTTACCTCAAAAGTAGTTAGCTTACCGATTTTAGCATCCAAAGTAACAACCATCTGTGGAATGGATCTCAGCTCTTGAATAGCAGAAAGATGGATGGCATAGATAAGTAGCAGTGTTCTAAGCATCTTTCTTGTAACATATTCTTCATTAATGGTTCCACTAGCACCTCTAATTGCAATAGCAATCTCCTTTAGTCTTGTGTTGTATGATGTAATGTTTTCTCCTTCTTTCATTTCCATTGACTCAAACTTCACTCTTAAGCTTTCGGCCTTAGCTTTCTGAACATGTTGATCTCCACCAAAAAATAGTGTAAGTATATCCCACATCTTCTTAGCAGTAGTACAACCTTCTAAATCATTGAACTCTAGGTTGGTGAGGGTAGAAGTGATCTCAATCATCACTTTAGTATGTTCTTGTCTTTCTCTTATCTGCTCAAGTGTTAGAGGACCAAATAGTGGATGTGAGTACTCATTGTCAAGATGATCCAGTTCATAATCTCCAATACCAAAAATGTGAAGCCTCATTCTGTTCTGCCATGTAGAAAATGTATTCCTATTCAACTTCGATGCTTCCCTCTTATACATCTTTGGACCTTTAACTCAAGTACCTTTAAAATTATCTTCTTAGAGTACTACCTATAATACCAATTGTTGGTTTTCCCTACTAAAGATGGTTTACTGAGAGTGGGGTGAATCAGAAAATAATGAACCTTAATACTTTAAATCTAAACTTCTGATTCAACTCGGTGATTCAAACAACAACAACAACAACGACAACTAAAACTTGTAAAATATTCACAAACTTGATAAAAAACATATAACATAAGAAATAACATTCACAGTTATCAAGCATCACATGTAACACAGGATTTAATGAGGAAACCCAATTTGGGAAAAACCTCCGTGGGAATTGTCACCCACAAAAAAAAATACTCTTCTAAAGTATTATCGGTTAAGAGCCAATCTTGTTAAATATTACAATGCACATTTGTTAGATGTGACCCTGTTAGGGGATTTACTTAGACCTATTAAGATCTTCAGCCTATTAGGAGTGTCCTACTTAAAGGGCTTAAATATTCATCCTAGAATGTTACCTTTCTCAAGGATTTACAAAAGGAATTGTTAGATCCACTCGGATAAGATATTTTTTATTGCAAATATTAGTAAGAAACAATGTACTAATGTGACCTATGATTCTACAACTATACTTTTCTTGATCAGATCCTTTGTTCGCTCTATGAAACTTACTGGAACCAACAACTCATCAACTCATCAGTCTCTCCTCTAGACTAGTTATCCAACTCTTTCACTACTCTGCTCAGTAGCTCTTTAACTTATCACTTTATCAACAACCTTGTATAAAAATACAGACTCATCAATATACATGCCTTTGTTTTGCCTCTTAATCCTATTGATTAGGTTTTCCCTCAATTGTGCTCAGTCATCTAATCATCTCAAATGAACCAATTCAATGTATCTACAACTCGGTTAAGCAGTTAACTGTGCCTCGTGACTTGCACTTTTTCTTGGAACTCACAACTTTATTTTCCCGCTTAATCTACATCACTGATTTTGAACTTAAATTTTCATGACTATAGATCTTGCAACAAACTTTGTCTTCGTGCTTAGAAACTTCTTGATTTATGTGCCTTTGCATTAAATTCATTATGCTCCTTGAATTCAATCTTTGTTCATGCTTTGTTCCGTGCTCGGTGACTTTGGTGAATATCTTCACTTGCTTACTAGCCGTGGTCGATAACTAACCTGTTCGGTTGTCGACTTCACTCAGCGACTGTCTTTGCTTTGCTCGACCGACAAACACTTCACTGCTGGGTAACTAGGTGGTTCCCTTTATCGACTTGACCTTTCTTCATTACTAACTTAACAAAATCAAATGTTAAGTAGAAAATATTATACCAATAGTTCCTTATCATTATCTAATATTTATTATCTTCCCAATTAAGTTCCTCTCCAATTGATATGACATCTTAATATAAACCAAAAATCAATTGCTTAACATCAATGACAAACTAACAACTGATCTAACCATTCTACTTGCTTGTATTCTTCTGAAACTTGGTCTTCATCACCATTGTCATCAGTTGGTTAACACTCAAGAAGGAATCAATTGAATACAAACCATCCGAGTCTTCTTCAAGTTGGCTCAACCGAAGAGGAATAAACCCAAAAGCCTTTGCATGCTACTGCTACCAATTTAGAGACGTCGGCTAGAAACAAAATAAATTTCCCACAAACCAAGAGTTGAATTGGAACATGATTACCATTATGTTTTCATTATTTACAGATAAGACCAAACCAAAAACTTCATTTTGCATTGTGTCGATAAACATGGAAGATAATTTTTGGACCCAAAAATAGTGTCATAACCAGATATGTAGGATAAGGATGTTAGATCAATTGTAACATGAAGTCCCAAAAACATGTATGATCATTTCCACCACACATAACTAATCCAAATATAAACACATTTCAGACCATGCTATTCCTATACTGAAACAAGCCAGATTCAAGTCGACATACCTCCAAACCAAAATAGTGACATCAATGACAACATTCTGATAAAACATATTACAAAGTTAAATAAGGGTTCCTTTATTATAAATTTAAATCAATTGATCTCAAGAAGGAATCAAATAAAAAATTTGATGTCCTTCTAAATGTGGAGATCACACTCACCACCTTGATATTAGATCTCCTAGACCTCAAGACCTAATGACACCTATCCTATATGAGTAATTCTTAGATGTCTCCACTTGTGATATTTCTTCTTGAGAAGGGTCTCCACACGTCCTCACTTAATGGTGAGTTTGGTGATCTTATCCTTACATCAACTAACCCAACAAAAAATTAGAGGATGGGATGGGGCTAGTGACAGATTACCTAACCTCATCCAACACCTCCCAATTTCATGATAATTTTAAAATTCAAAATTTAAGGGGTTAGAATTTCATTTTTAAATGAAAGAGCTATCTTCAAATATTTTCATATATTTAAGTACCTTCAAAATCATTTAATAGTTTCTTCTAGCAGTATCTTCAAAGCCTTGAAGAGAGAAAGAGAGAGTTTTATATGTGCTAAAAATAGTCTAATGTGTTGTATTAAAATGATCAACGATATTTTATAAACACATTTGTATAGGATGGTAGGAAAATTGGATTTGATACAATTGTAATGCACCTTATACATAGTAATGCTAATAATCGTTAAAATTATTTGTACGATGTGCACACACACACACACACACATTACTTGATAGAATTGTCATATCTTGCTATTTTTTTTTAGAGAAAGAAATATAACTTAATCTTTTTGATATATTACTAACAATTATCTTTATTTAATATATTACCATAGTTTACTGCAAACCCAAAAATATTCTCCATATTTATATAATAAAATTGAAAGTCTAATATTATAGATTAAGTTCACAAAATAGATAAACTAAAAAATAAAATCTTTATCTAGATTTAATAGAGTTAAATCATGTAAAAATTATTTTTAATATTTATTTATTGACAAACTAAGGGGTTGGATTGATAGGAACCAAAGTTAGGGTTTTAGCTCTTAAGTTCAGTTATAATTTTCATAGTTTCTTGAATATATCCTTGCTAAATTTTAAATTTTATAAATACTATAATTATGGTATTGAATGAGATTCTATTTCTTGCTACTATCATAAAGTACCTCCGAGACTAATTAGTATGACTTCTAAATCTCAAAGTTTTACTATTATTTAATTATTTACTCTAAATAAATTTAAAGTTGATAAAATCAAAACAATGTACCAACTGTATAATTATGATCTATGGAGTGTTTATGATATTTTCTCTACATGTAAAAAAGATGGCTATCCATTTGCAACTTTGGATTACCAACTCTACTCTACCGAGCAAGTGCAAGAATATTTTTTTATGACAGAATTGTGCAAATTCAAAGTTCATAAAACAATACATTATTATTTGTGAAATAAAATTCTATGTAGAGTTTACAATATTTGGTATGCAAATACAAAAATGACACATTATATACAATTGTGGATTTCCAACTCTATTTTGCCAATCATGTACAAGAATATTGTGTAATCATTGAATTGTAAAACCATTTCAATACATCTATTTTTTGTATATGTTAAAATCAATACTTCAAAATTTTTTTATCTTTATAACATACTTATATTGGTGTACTACATACAGAATAATAAATAATATGTTACCATATTTTATATTTCTCACTTCTCGTACATAAATAAAATAGAGAAATACAAAAAGTTCATATAATTGTACAATCTTTAACAATAACATATTTTGACAAGAAAATGGACTCCAATACTTACTAAAATTTAAGAAGCATCTACTTACTTAACTATGCTATAGAAAACAAATTTTAATATGAAACAAAAATAATAATAATAATAATAATAATAATAATAATAATAAATGTATTCCGCTTCAAAATAAATTATAGTTTACTTATCTATGCTATAGAAAACAAATTTTAATATGAAACAAAAAAATACTAATAAATTTATTCCACTTCAAAATAAATTATAATGTATTCACTTATTAAAAATATAATTACTAATTAATGACAATAAACAAATATAACAAAATTCAGAAAACAAATAAAAAAAGCGTAACTATTGCACACTAAGGTGTGATTGCTAGTTTACATAGTTGCAAGTATGTAATATATATTTTTATTTATTTAGAAAACAACAAGAATATGTTGTGTGTTTGGTTTGAGAAAAGAATTAGTTGATTATTGTTTTTAATTCAGCGAGAGTAAACTAAAATAAAATAAATTTTGGTTGTAAACCATTTGACTTTTTAAATAAATTTGACGTGCAACTATGAGTCCCGTAGATGTAACTCACATGGATGAATTTGGTATTAAAAGAATTCGATCCGTTTTAAAAGAATTTGTGATTGTGGGGTACGCTAAGAGTCTTCCTTTAAATTAATCATATTTCCATTGTCTTCTATTTATTGCTATAACAAAGAAAACAAAAAATGTTCTTATTTATGTATCTTGAAAATTATGGGGTAGGAGACACGATGTTCACTTGTAGGGATATCTTCATTGGCATCGTTGTTTTTGCTCTCTTCTTTGCAATATTTGGTATGTGGGGGTATTAGAAATATATCTTTAAAGTAAGAATTGGATTATTTCCCAACTCTTAGTTGAAATGCCACTTTGTCTAATTTAAATTGGAAATAACTTCTTTAATTTACAGTTGGGTGGAGTGTTCATGAACTTTATCTACTTAATATATATTCTCTAATTATCATTAATAACTAGAAATTACTCACTCTCTACAAAGAGCAGTTATTTTTGTTACATTAAGCATGTATTAGCACAAGGTTTGATCTATTAGTAGTTGTTAGTGCTGTATCTTGGTTAATATATTTATCTCTTTTGATTGATATTCAAGATCATTTTGGTTGTTGTTCGGTGTATATGATTATGAGCAAATGGAAATGGGATTCAACTCTTCCTATTTATTAAAAGAAATGAATGACTCGGGAACATAATGTTGTCATTTTAGGAAATCATCACAAGGTAAAAAATTTAACACTTTTAGTTTGTATTAGAAATATACTAATGTAGATGAGTATAGTTGTTTCAAGATAAGTGTTAGAGTAAAAAGGTTTTTTCACTTATTGATTTAATTATTAAGACACCTTATTCGCTAATTAATTAAATCATTATGGATTTAATTATTAAGTCACCTTTTTATCTCTTGTTTACTTAAGCAAAAATTTAGGCATGTTATAATTAATTCTTTTATTAATTATTCATGCAACCTAGGTTTCTCCACCTTTTGGTGTTCGATCTCCTTTATAAGGATTGATCTCTTTGTATTTTTTAATTATTATGTATTCTATTATTGAATCAATTGTGGATGTTTCATCTTTCACAGATCTGTTGTTTCTATCCTCCATAGCTTTTGCTTCTCTCTTTTTGTGACAGGTGTTTGCATGCAGGTGATCCTTGGGAGCTGTTGGGTTGAGTTTTTCATCAACTCCAATTATAAGAACATATCTTCTATATGAATTGTAATACATGTTTATTTTGTAATTTTGGCATGTCTATTACATTGTGATGATGTAACAAAACTTAGTCCTTTCATACAACACATATCTTCTTTGGTCTTACACTTTCAACCTCATCTGCACAACTTCTTGGTAAAGTCTTATTCATAATCTTTTTGACTGATATCTTTGTAACACCATCATAAGCATGATACAGTTAATTATCCTTGTTAGCTTATAAACAAGTTGATAAGCTAACTTTTGGTTTCAATGCCATGTTTGTAATCATAAACAAGTTATTCTCGAGAAGAATAAGAAGAAGAAGAAGAAGGAGGAGGAGGAGGAGGAGGTGTTGTCAATCAGGATTGCGCCTTTAGCTTTGATAATAAAATCTAGCTATCCTGTTGAAACATGGAAACTCTCTCGGGTGGTGGGTTGTCCTAAAATGAGAGAAGAATCTCTGGAAGATAGGCCGATCCCTAGATACTGCTCACTTAAAACTAAATTTGTATGGGGGAAAGTGAAGAAGGATATGCTTGAGAAACAAACTACTATTAAGGTGATCCACCAATTTTTATTTCTGTAGCAAGACTTAGGAGATAATTCAGAGAGGGAAAATACAATAACCAGATAGACAAACCCTATAATAATAACTTTATGATAGGATCCTTTATCAATAATAAAGAGGAAAACTATGATGCTTTCACAGTTTAATAACTTGAAATCAGAAAACACAACCATAAATCTGCACTATGATATATCATTTTCTTCACCAAAACTTGAAGGAAAACTAATTTAGCAAAGGTATACAACACAATGACTGAAATCAACAACTCACAATCAAACAATGATATAGAAATATAGCTGAAAAAGGTATCAAATCTTTGCATAAAACTCCAAGAATCTGCCACAAAAGTGTTCTTACAATCTACTCACAAGCTTGCAATATGAAAAACATGTGAGCCAAAAAGAAGACCCTCCAAATGAGGTCAAAATACAATGATATAGGCATCCATCTAAAAGGGTCGAATGCATGAAGAAACCCCATAAAATCAGGAGCATAACTTCTATAAATTGAGGTCTAAGTGCTCCTACAACTCCACCAAACCATGCATAACTAAAGTGCCACTCAAAATCCCCCAAAACCTGCTCCAAATCTCCATAAAATATGCAGAAATAGTGGGGGTCAGATGTGAAGAGAAATCCCACTGAAATAGGGATATACATACTGGAAACTGAAGTGTAAGTGTTGCAAAGATCCCCAAAACTGATAATAACTGAACAACAACTCCAAAGTAACTCCGAATAGGCCCCAAGTGTTGTGAAAAAGGCCTAAGTTGCTCCAAATCTGAGTCTGAACATAAATAACTCCTTCTTGACTAAGCATAGAATGAGAAGCCAACTGATAGTCCATCCCTAGACAAGCATGTCATCACCTAAGGTCAACTCCTAAAAAAACTTCCTAACTGCACTTGAATAATTAATAATATTTGTCTTATAATGTTGACAAACTATTATTATTATTTACAAATAATGATGTGCAAAGAAATGGAAAAATCCCTCCTAAAATTTCATTATTTATTTATTTAACATTTACTTAATAATATTCTAAATATATTTAATTTTCTAAGACAGATAGTGGACTTATTTGTTCAAAAATTAGATACACTACAATACAACTAAAGTAAATATTAATGAATAAATAAAAATTTCAGCTTATTTACTTACTAATTTAAAAAATTTAATTTGATATATTTAATAATTAAAATAAATAGCTCTCACTTTTCATTTTAATTTAAATATATCAAATTATATAATTTAAATTAATAAACATATAAATTAAAACTACCTAAAAGAAGAAAGAAAAAAATAAACAAAAAATAATATAAACTAAAATTTTGAAAATTTATAACTTAGTGAATATTTTATAAAACAATATTCAATAAATTGTATACTTAAAAAATCATAATTTATATTAGGTTGTATATTTTATCTTTTTCTAAAAAACTAAACACTATATTAAAACTTTTACTGAATACAAATGTATGAATAAATAGATATCATTTCCAAAGAAAGTGATATGTATTAATTAATAAATTTATATTTAATAAAGATTTTAATATAGTGTTTAATGTCGAATGACCAAACCTAAAGAATGGTCGACACTTACTCTTAACGTGATCTTTTTAAAAGAAAACAATCACAAGGTCAAAACCTCTACCCTAACTCATGAATTACATAGGGTATGAAACCCTAAAAACATACTCATTTGACATATCTATTCTTGCAAAATTTTGCTCTCCTGTTTATGTCGCTGCCATGGTGATAGGGTTTGAAGCTTTTCCTAAAGATATGTGGAGGAGATTCTGGTGCTATGGCTTAGAGAAAGAATAAAATAGTAGTTGGGAAATGCTGCTCTCTGTGCTTTTATACTCCAACCACCTCTTCTTTACTGCTCACTTTCATTTTTTAAAGCTTCATTTGAAGTAGTGCTGCCATGCTTTTACTAGAAAATCTCTGCTATTTGATGGAGATCTCTATGTTTTCTACTTGAAGAACACATTGTTGCTTGATGCAAATCTATGAACTCTGAACATCGCTTCTTTGTAAGAGGTTTCTTCTTTTTTCCTTCTCTTTGTAAACATTTTTCTTGGTTGAAATATAACTTAGACTGCCTCTTCATGATTAAAAAAATGCCACCTCCATGTATGGCAAGAAAAAATGTGACTTTATCTGTCGTGCCCGTGACCTCCACAATTGAAATGAGGGTTTTAAATGATGCATGTATCTTGAGATTTTTCATAGACTAAACCTGTGATTAATTCACCATAAATAAAGAAATAAAACTCAAAATTTGTCATCTGTATTTCTCCAGGTGGCTGTATTTTAAAACTCTCAGCTCTTTAAACACAAAGGTAAGTGCAGCTTGTTACTTTTTGAATCTGTAGCTTATTACTTCTCTAATTCTGAGAAAATTGTAAAATGAAAATAAAAATCTTCCTTTACCATTCATACAAAGGTTTTTTAACTCCACTCTTTACAATTTTATGCTTCTCTGCTCATTTTGGCTGTGGCTTTCTTTAAACTCCATAAAACTGTAAGAAAAAAAAACTATACTAAAACCCTCCATGGCATAATCACATTTTGCAGAAATATTTAGTATTCTTTCCTCTGTTCTATTATAGTCACAAGATGAAACATTTTCTTGACATCATGTAAATCTGATGCTGGTAACTGTGAACCCATCACTGTATTTTGTTGAAGTTATATGCTCTTTTATTCTTGAATACTTCTCATATGCATATTGCTGGCTTTGTTGTTCATAATAGTGATCTTCACGATATCTAGTATGACTATTTTTCCATCCCTTATGTTGATTACTACATCGTTGTATTCTGATGATTATGTTGATCCATAAAAAATGTGAACCTCTGTTCTGAACAAAGAAACATGAATTAAAATATTCTTTCTCTGAATTTTCAGCGAGCTTTTGTCATATCTTTATCACCATGTTTGAAGAATATCTGTTGTGTATTTATGACACATGCTATCTTCTTTTCTTGGAGCTGAGATTACGTTTCTACTTCTGTGTATCACTTGTGTTGAACTTCTTGTAACCTCACTTAGCTTGACATAAACAAAACATACTCTTCTCTCGCATACCGCTGAATATCATTTGAATTTTGTTGTTAAAAAACATGAAGGCCATGCTGCTGAAGATGCTTCTAATTTATGTTTGCAAAAACTGCAATATACTTCTTTACTAAATTTCTGTCATTGGCACCGTCAGTACTCTTTTTCTTCTTTGATGGTTTCATGATTATTGTTAACTCTCTCTGTATTTCAAAGCCGAGATTGACATTCCTCTAGTTATGTATCATTTGAAACTAAAAATAAAAACAATCTTTGAAGGATTTTTTTGCACTCCTACCTTATGACCATTCTGATTCTCATATATCAATGAAGGCATTTCTTTTCTTGATCTTTCTAGAAAAAATGACATCTATTCTTAGTAACTCACCTCTGCAATTTTATGTGCCTTTAAGATTCTTTCTTCCATCTATTGGTACCCCTTTCCTCCTAAATTAATTTAACACAAAATTTTGATGGCATTTGTTGATTTAATGGCACAATATGAATGTTAATACTGGCATTGTTTACATCTTTGCATTTGGAATGCTTGATGACCTGCGAGCTTTGAGAGCTAGAGCATCATTGCTATTACCTTCAAGGCATTGTGTGAAGTGTTTTATCTCTCTTTAATTTTTTTATTGTTGATATTCACTATGTGTTACTCCCCGTTTATGATCATTTCATGAGGATTGAGTTTTGATCATGAAAAGTAAGCTTGTAGTATAATATCACGACTGTTCCAATTATGCTTTGCTGGGCTGCATGAAAGGTATGCATTTCTGTCATTGTATCATCATGTTGCCAAGTGTTATTTCTCAGATAACTTGGAGCTTCTCCTATAGCTTTATCCCTATATAAATGTTGTCCATACAATGACTTTCCAAAGAGGATGAACAGAAAAATCTCCCCTAAATCTTGAAAATATGATGCTTCCATTTGATCTTATGACTGCTGCTCCAGCTTGGTAGCCAATACTTCTTCATGTGCCATTAATGAGACTAATGACATAACTCTTCAAATCTGCTCCATGACTCAACTAGTAGGTCCCATGCTTGAAACTTATGCATGCCCCCTCAATAGCCTCCTCAAGTCTTCGGTCTTCGCCTCTTCATGAATTAAGTTGGAAATTTTCACACCTGTAATGCATGTGTGTCCCTTCAACAACCTACTTGGTCTTCATACTTGTTCCTGTACATGAAGCAAACAACATTAGTATAAAAATTATTTTCTCTCTATTTTCCTCCTTCTCCTTTGCATCTTTTAATGCCTTATCTACATAAGAACATTGTACTTTATAGAGTAGTATAGAGGTATTTAGGAAAGTTTCCATTGCTCAGTTCTTTCGAACTGAATCATTTTCCATTTTGTCTTGCAGGTTTGTCAAAGCTAGAGATGTGGCCCAGACCCTCAACACAAAGTCAAATTTTTCTCTCCCATACATGCAATGGAGGCTCTCCCTCTATCCCTTTACTTATTTGATATTTACAATGTGTTTATTCGGATAAATTGTTAGGAGTTACCAGGACTTGTGTGGATCTGAATGTGTTGTATACATTTTGTATAATTAAACTCTGAACATCATCATTGCACCTTTGTAAAACAACATTTGAATAATATGTGATAAAAATGCATTGTTTTTGTTCTTGTATTTCAGATCTGACTAATAGTGATCAATTTATCAATGATTTATGCATTGTGTATTTTAATTTCTACATTTAATTAATTATGTAATTTATAACAACAGTTACCCAATCATATAATTCCATATAAAAGTAATCTCAACTTATCAATTTAGTATGCAAACTAAATTGGTAACAGGAGAAGAAGAAGAAGAGGAGGAGGAGGAGGAGGAGGAGGAGGAGGAGGAGGTTATGCACATCTTTGAAACTTCATTATGTCTGTTGCAACATAAGTTTGTTGGCAAGGATAGTGAAGACAAGGGAAATTACAAAAATAGGTTTAAGTTTCTCACAGATGATTGGAGCCATGTGTTATACTAGTCAAGATACGACATTAAATCCCCTTGTAATGCTAATTCCTAGGGTTGTTACAATTATTGCTCCCCACCCGTGGGGTTTTCAAAGATATTTTTCTTGTTGTTCTAGTCTTTTACCTAAATTTTAGTTCTAGGAAGAACATTCTACTTAGCTATAGATTTTGTTGTGATTTTTGTACTAGGATAAGAATTTTCTTGATTTATGTTATTATCGGTACTTATTTCTATCATGATGACACTCCTAGGTTTAGGTTGTCCAAACACTGCATATGGTTACTTTTTGGGTGGTGTTGCTACTTAGGCTTTTGATGTTTGTCAATTGTTAGTGTGTTTCTAGTTTTATGCCCTTGTACTCTAGTTTTGTAAGGGACAACGCCCTTGCTTTGTTGTTGATTAATATCAACAAATTTAATTTGTATTTGACAATAACTTATTAAAAGATATTTTTGATAGTTTTTTGTTTATTTTTTTCATATATTTAGAATTACTTATTAAATATTAGTTTTTACTATAAACTTTGTCTTGATTAAATTTAACAATAACTTATCATAAATATCTAATTCATAACATTAATTTGTATTTGACAATAACTTATTTAAAGGATAAGTATCTATTTTTGTAATTAATTTTGTATAAATAAATTCTAATCTTTAGATTACTAAATATGTATGATAGTTTTGGAAAGCCTTACAAAATCTATATCAAATATAATTAAAAGGTTAGAATTTTGGTAGTATATATGAACTTTTTATGTTAAGATTTTATAGTATAAAAATCCTTTTAAAAAATTTATATATTTATTTTATATTAATTTTATAAAATATCAAATAAGATATGAAGTATAAGGATGATTGGTCTACTCTAGATGAATTTTTATACATTAACAAATAAATATCTTGAGAAGAGGGACATAATGTTTTTATTTAGATTTTATATTTTATAAAATATAAAACTATAGTCATAAAAAAGGTAAAAACAGCTCAATTATATTATTTTTTCTAAATTTTATTTTTCTTCTTTTCTTTTGGTATCTTTAATTTTCAATTTTTTACTGTAGAAATTATAATATTTCTTCATAGAACAAAATTTTCACTTCCTTTTTGTGTCCAAGATGAGTCTTCTACATTTTAAGGTTGGTGAATTTCTAAGCTCTACCAATTATAATATGAATGTTTAGTTCAAATTTGCAAGGCAATGACATTTCTTATATGGAGGGCAATGCCACTAGATATATGTAATTGAGATTTTCTAAATGCATTTATAAAAATATATTGTTTATTTCCTATCTTGAAGGCAATGTCGCCAAATGGATGTGATTGTAATTTTCTAAATGAATATATAAAATTGCTTATTTCTTATCTGGAAAGCAATGTCACCAGAAGGATGTGATTGTGATTTTCTAAATAAATTTATAAAATATATAATGTTTATTGTGTACAATGCAATGCCACCAAATAGATGTAAATGTAATTTCACAAATGAAAATATGCTCTCATCTCCCCCTTTGAGGAATATTGATGATCGTAAAGTGTTAGTTAATTAGAAAAGCAAGTCTATTAATTTCAAAAAATGTTGATACTACCTATGGTGGACCAAGACAAAATATTGACTCAGATGAGCAAAGAAGACAACATCAAAGATAATATCAAAGAGATTATTGTACAAATGAGAGATGTTGGAATAGAAGAATAAAGAAGAAGACAATATAAATCTTAGAGACAAAGATATACTAGAAGAAGAGCAAAGGTATCAGTGGAAGAATTGGAAATTGAAAATAGAGATGAAGCAAATGTGAATAGAAAACAAAAAATCTAAAAAAATTATCTCATTCTCAAAGAGAATAAATGCATCAGGTTGTTCACCAATCAAGTGATGGCTATAATCATCCATTTGGTGGAAATATTGAGTTGAATCTTGAAAATAAAACTTCAAGCTCAATAGAATGTGTAGCAAAAATATCACAACATGAAAGTCAAATAGAAATGAATGTTGGTGTTCAGGGTACTATACAAAATATACCAAACCTAGACAATATGCTTTAGTATGATTTCAAAAGATTCCAAATGAAGTTGAGAAATCAATTAAATAAATTTAGAACCCAAAAATTGTTCTTTGTTTTTAAAGTATCTTATCTTAGAACTAAATTATATCGAAGCTCTAAAGGTCCTATATGCCATAGATGTCAACTAGAGAGAGGAAATCATAGATTTTCATATTCAAATAATAAGGATCCTAGACCACAACTAGGTAAGCTTACAAAATTGAATCAAGCAGAGGAGATGTTGATTGCACATAGTAGCCCAATAGTGCAAGTTACACATGCAACAAGTGATTAATATAAATGCAAAGGACACACCATAAGTTTTCCCCAAAATGTAGAGCATGTTTCAAAAAAAATTCCACATACAATAGAGAATTTTCTAATTATAATTGTTAGAAAAAGGGATCAACATGGCATAGACTATAACTTTATAGT
Source organism: Thuja plicata (assembly GCA_018584345.1). Classification (NCBI taxonomy): domain Eukaryota; kingdom Viridiplantae; phylum Streptophyta; class Pinopsida; order Cupressales; family Cupressaceae; genus Thuja; species Thuja plicata. The sequence continues at coordinate 3,072,990 of MU227340.1, read as the reverse complement.
CAATAGAGATTGTGTCTATAAAGAACTCAAATACAAAGTAGAGCATGAAATTTTTTACTCAAATGTTAGAATTGATGAAAATACTCTAAATGATCTACCGAGGAATGTTGATGAAAATATTTTTAGCAAATAAAAGACAATGCAAATGGAATTTGATTTAGATGCAAATGAAGTCATATTTGTAGCCCAGTTAGGGATACTGATGAAGGTAATATAATTTAAAATACAATAGCAATGACTTTGAGACCATCCAATTCCCAGAGAGAAATGAAATTAATCTATTCATGGGTTAATAACCCTGATGCAAATCCAACAACATTGATTAATTGACCAAGAATTGGTGTTTCTCTTGTCAATGAAGATGTCACATTTGGGTTAATTGATATGACATTTCCAAAATTATCTTTTCATGGTAGATGTGACTTATTGGAGCCAAGAATGAGGAGAGTGAATCTACATGAATTTTTGAAGCATCTATTGTGGTATAGGGATCATGATTTTGGTGAACATCCAAGGTTTAGATATTTTATGATGTACATGATAATGAGTCACCATGCACAAAGTTCACTTGTAGTATTTGAAAAAATAAGTTTCCAAGACATGCTTGTTGGATGATATCAAAACTGCGTACTACTGATGTTGTGGGCATTCATGTTTGGTCAGTGATGTCAACATATGTTTCTATGGAGGGAACAAATTGGTTATTACTATTGTATAATGATTGATAGAAGTGTATGAACATACTATGGATGAATCAGAATGAGATAAGATGAGGATATGAAGAAGGATTTGTGATGAACTTATTCCTAAGGTCTCTTGGCTTAATATTTCATATTAGTGATGTTACATATGTTTTAGTGAAGACTGGTTTCTAGACTGTGACAGTGATGCTTGACAGAGCAGGTCTCTGTATTTTGGGTATATCTTACAGGCGATGATGATTTAGGTTATGCAAGCTCAAGGGATGAAAGAAGACATGTTGAGGAATGTTTGTTGTTGATCGCATGTTGTATGATTTTTGGTGGAATCAGCTATGGCGTATATTTTTGAGGAGACCTATTTGGGGCTGACTTCATAGATGTAGAATGTATTGTGGATTGTGAGCATGAATTATGGATATTGGAGTATATATAATGTGTTGTAATTGATGTTTACTTGTTTTAGGTACCTTTTGTATCTTAGCAAGGGGTTAAATAATTATTTGTATATTGGGAAAGTCTAATTGGCCAACCAAATCAATTATCGTAATAGGGTATATATGAGAGATCTTTTCTTTTGAAAAGATGTAGTATGCGATAGTGGAATGATGAGAAGGTAATTGAAAAGGAAGATAAGTGTGTAGCTAAAAATCTTGATTGACTTTTGGATGTAGAGAAAATTTTGTGATTATAGTACTTCATTGGAACCGCCCAAACAAAGATAGTTGCTATCAGATAGTTCACTGGATTGTATATTTCTTATATGCACTTGTTCAGATTGTTAATCCTTAAGGGTGGCTTTAACCTTCTTTGGGAAGTGAGCCTGGGAAGTGAGCCCACTATTACTCTTGTCTCCTAATAGGGTCTATCCTTTAATAGGGACTATGTATTGTAAAGTTGTAATAAGATCCTACCAGGGCTAAATATTTTAACAAGGATACTATACTCTCAGTACATCATTGTGGGTACTAATTCCCACCAGGGTTTTACCTTTTAATAGGGTTTCCTCAACAAAAAGGATTGTGTTATTGTGTTGGAATTTACTGTGTTATCATTTGAATTGAAGTTTTGTCTTATAAAGTTTAATGTTTAATAATCTGTCTCACAACTGATTCACCCCCCTCACAATTGTGCTTGTGGACTGTTATTCCTAACAATTGGTATCAGATCTACTGGTAATTGGAGAGAAATATTAACAACTTGAGATTATCCTGAAGATGAATTACTATAGGAAGGATAGTTTGAAATTTGATCTTGAAAACTTTGATAGTTGGAAGAACAAGATGAGAACTCATTTTCTATGTTTGGGAATCGACTACTGGATGATCACAAAAAGAAAGGAAAAGATAAAGACTGAGGATGAATTGGATAAATCTATTGAAGATGAAAAGAATTTATTTTCATGTAATATGGTTACAAGGGAATCATTGATCAACACACTTTGTGAAGGTGAATTCACTAAAGTAAAAGACTTAGATTCTGCACATGAAATTTAGACAAGATTGGAAGCACTGTATGAAGGAGATAAGTTTACAAAATAGGCGAAGCTACAAAACTGGAAGACAAATATGGAATCATTGAAAATGAAAGATGGTGAGAATATTAGAGCATATGCATGGAGAATTACTGAAGTGGTTACTGGCATCAGGAACTCTAGAGGTACTTACACATGCATACAAAACTAAATTACAAGCTATAGAGGAAATTATACCTTTGACACCAAACTTCAATAGAGAGATGTTGATTGGAAAGCTAACTACATTTGAGACCGTAGAACTGGGAGATTATCTACCTAAAGTTGAGTCAGCATTCAAGGTGACTGTACATAGAAACAAAAAGACCTTATCTGGAATTATGAGCACCAACAATAGTGACTTGAGAGAAGAACTTGGAGACTATGCTGATGAATGGGAACAGATACAAGAAGAAGAAAGAAATGTAGATGAAGTGGTAGCCCTATTTGCAAGAAGAGAAAAGAGATGTAAGGGTAAATTTGAAGGAAATTTACCTTTGAAATGTTTTTCATGCAACAAGATTGGTCATTTTGTATCTCGATGTCCTACGATGGTTCCAAAACATAAACTTAAATTTTACAAATCAAAGTATTCAAAAGACAAGGAATGTTACTATGCTAGTGAAGGTGTTTCTGATGATGATACTATTGACTATGATGAAATTGGATTTATTGTTATTAAGGATGATGAACCTATACATGAAGAAAAAGCTTCAGTATCTCGTGTTGAAAAAAAATCTGAATGGGTTATAGATAGTGGTTGTTCACATCATATGACTGGAGATAAAAAAAGTTTGTTAGTCTGAAAAGATATGATGGTGGTGTTGTTAGATTTGGTGACAATACTCCTAAGCTTATCATTGGAGTTGGATCTATTTCTCTGGATGGAAAAACTAATACTGACAATGTATTACTTGTTGATGGACTTAAGCATAATCTGTTAAGTGTTGGACAACTAGTGGACAGAGGTTATCAATTGAAATTAATTGATGGGAAATGTTATATCCGAAGTAAATCAGGAGACTTAATTGCATCTGGTACTAAATCTAGAGGTAATGTATTTGAATTGAATACATCTGAAGCTTCTTGTTTTAGTTCGAAGGTTGATGACAGTTGGTTATGGCATAGAATATTTTGTCATGTTAACTTTGATAATATTGTGAAGGAAAGTATGAATAATGTGCTGGAATTACTGGAATGATGTACTAAGAGGGGAGGGGTGAATCAGTACCTCTAAAACTTTTTATGTGATTGGCCCATTAACCTTTGTGTCATCAGATTTGTATATTCACCTATCTGTCTGTTCAGCTTTCTTTATGTATGTGAAATCATAACATAAGTTCTTTACATGTGTAAACATTCAAGAAACATACATGAAAACAAGTAACACATAACACAAGATATGATATCATAGAAAAATCATGTTAGGAAGTAAAAACTGTGGTGGGGATGTCTACCCACAAAACTTCACTATCTGCAGATAAGAAGGGAGTCAGTTAAGGATTACAATTTGATCACTTCTGGTGATCTACCATGTTAGGAGTATTAGAGTGGAGACCTGTTAAGATCTACTTTGTTTGAAGCTTTAGCAACATCGTTAGGTGTGCACTTTGTTAAGAGATTTATCAAGAACTGTTAAGTCCACCTTCTACAAAAGGATTTTTGATGTGATGCACTTGTTAGAATGCAATCTACATTATAAATGTTGGTCTGATAGTATATGCAATCTCTAATTGTTGATAAGATCCTATAAAGCTTACAATGTATATGTAATCACCTTGAGTGATTGAGTGATACCTTGTAATACCCACCTCTGAGTTTTCTTTTCAGTTTCGGTTGCCGAACTCTTTTAGGCCTTTTCATGTATGTGTGGGTTATTTCAAATGGTTTAGAGGATATTTATGTATCATGTTTCAGTATGTTATTGATTCATTGCTTAGAGTGTTATATCTCATGTTTTGCATATGATTTATGGTTATTTCATGATGCTTATGTATATGTTAGGATGTCATTTCGATTATGGTTTTCTGACAATACTGACCCTAGAGTTATATGCACATGGATCATTTGTATGTTTTGCATTACAGTTTGACATGCTTGATATGGTATGGGACAGAGTCATAGTTACTTGCTTCGGTGAGATCCACATGATAAACTAGTCCCAACCATTGTTTTCTATATTATATGCATGTATGCTCGTCTTTGTGATGACAGGTTTGTAGGTATTAGGCTACGTCTTCCCTGAACTGGCAGGAGTGAGCGTGCCCTATTGCAATATCTCAATGGTAAGAGAGGGGACATAGTATTCAGGTCCAAACCCATACCCTAAACCCTTATTTTGTCCTAACTGATGGACAAAGAATCTGATTGACTACCCTAGTGTTTAATCCGTCAAGTGACGTGGATTTGTGAGCTTGTTTGTGTGTTTGTGGTTTTGTTTCAGTTGATTGTTTGTTTCAGTTGATTATCTGTTTAGATGGGTTTCAGGTGATTTGATGATGCTTTTAGCTTGATTTATTTAATTAATTTTTATGATAAATATTAAGGTAAATTATTGTACCTATAATAAGGTTAAAACTTTGATATATGAAATATATGGCTATTTAATAATTAAATATTAATTGAATGCCTATATTTAATTAATTGATTTAATTATTAAGTCTTGATTTAAATAATTGAGATTTAATAAATATTAA
>MU227340.1:3038402-3055709 GCA_018584345.1 Thuja plicata | reverse complement strand
GTGGATTTTTATCTAATTTTGTGTTAAGTAATGCTCCTAGTTGAGGTAACTGTTAGATGATCATATGCTTATAGTTCATTTTTTAGTTTTTTAAAGACGTTTTGGTTTCTATGCATCTGTATGGTTCTTTTTGCTTATGTATTACTGTTGGGGGCATTAGATGACCTAGGATGTATACAGAGGCCAGGGGGGAAGTGTTTATATTTATGTTACTTTATGGCGTGTGTGTTCATGTTATTACCCTAAACTGACCATGATGACCCTTTCGATTCTGTTATCTATTTGTGTACCTATGTGACCGTTCCTAATTGTGTGGGATACTAGATTTAGGGTACACTAGGGTTGTGACCTATGCTAGATCTATTAGGATCTATGATCCTAGGGTAGGTTACCTAGATGTGTAGTAGGGGGTGGCTTGAAATAAATTCCATGTCCGTAAGTGACTACTGGATTGCTTATTGTGGATTTTCTTAATAAGTGATAACTAAAGACATATTTGGGGATATTAAAATGGATTAATAAAGATGTGTCCTCACCCATGCTTGAGTGCTAGTATAGGCTAAGGTGGTGTTGAGAAGATGTTAGTTTCCCTACGAGGTACCTGACATAGTTAGTGGCCTTGTCAGTATGAGAGGTCATTAGCTCTGTGTATGTTCACTTAGGTGCCAGAATCCATTGGGATTAATAGGGCTAAACTTTAGGGTTAGACGTACATGATGACACCTTCCTTTACACATGCTAGATTTCCTACATTGTCAGTTGCCTCTGGATTAGTGAGTCTTACCTATCATGATGATTAGTACACCAGATTAGAGAGCTATCAGGATTCCTTTCTTAGTGGTTTTCCTTCTTGGTATTGGATATCTGACTGGGATCTGTTGTTATCTCCTCAGCACGGTGGGGTGGACCTTTGTGGTTCCACATGGACGGGTGGTAGTGATTCTTTATCCATTGAGATTTGACGTCCTTGTACCAAGTGCTTGATGGTTCTTGTAGATGAGCTCTTTATGTTCCTTCATCATTTATTATGTAATTTCATTATTGTAAATATTGTATTAGAGTATTGCATGTGATACCTAATCTGGAAATTGTAATTAAGTAGTTTAGAGTAATTACCACATACCTTGCGACATGTGCAGTGGATGTGATTTTATGGTGGTTTCATGGTTATCCATGAGGATGTAATTATGGTTACGTAAGTTGTAATTGTTATACTTAATCAGATGGAATCTTTTGTTATATTGTTATTTGTGTTTTGCTTTGAGTAATTTAACATCATGGGACCCTTGAGTCATGTAATCTATGTGAGTGTAAGACATGTGTATAAATGGTAATTGCTTCTGCATGAATGTATGTTTCTTTATGTTAACTTTAAAAACAAAAATTATTCAGCACACATAGTGACATGTACTAGGTTAATCTCTCTTGGGTTCCCTGGTGGGGCGTTACAGTGTGTGGCCTCTGAATCAATCTTTTCTGTATGTTCATTGATAGGTGACTGGCTCTCAATTTCTTCCTCCCTGCCTTCTGTTTCCTCTTCACATTCTTCAGCAATTGCAAATTTCTTGGTTAATTCCTTTACCCTTTTGTTCTTCTTGTTTACAATTTTATTAACAATAAGATCTGACTTGATTTTTGGTTTGGCTTCTTCATAAGTGCCAAATCTTGCTTGCTTGTTGTCCACTAGTTCATTTAATAGTGTCTGGATGCACTTATTAGCTTGTCATGTTTTGATCTCATAATCTAATGGTGACAGCCAAGATTTTCTAGGTACTACTGGTTTGATATAGGTAAAATCAGTATCTACCATAAAACATATGTCATCCTTTTGTTCTTCTGTCAAACTCTCAGGTATCCTTGTTCTAGCTTGCATCTTTTCCTTAAATCCTTTGAAATACTCATTCATTAGGCCATCAAAATCTTTACCTAATGATTGTATGTGCTCACATATCTGTATGGTGACTGGTTTGCTTATGTCCCATACTACTTTGCCTAGGGAAGGAAAGTATTCTTCAAAGTAAAAGAATATGCACATAATAAGAGAACCAAACTTACAAGTGTTTGTTCTTGATGACCTTATGGTGTTCATCTTCTCCTCAAGTTGGTTTAACAATATTTCTGCAAAATCCATCTTCTTTCCTTCTTTGATGATCTTGTAGGCTGTGCTCATAGCAGTGCTTGCTATGCTATTCATTCTGCTGGCCTGAAAGATTTTATATCCTATCACACATGCACCAAACTTAAGTTCCTCATCGGTGATGGTGTTAACCTTGAGACCTCTTTTGTCTGATTTTTCACCTGTCAACTTTTCTACTTCCTTCAAGGATGGGTGCTTGTGACCTTTTGGCTTTTCAGTTGTGGGATTTCCAGTAACCACATGAATAACATATTTTGTTATTCATTTAGGCTCATCAAGCCATAATTTCTGGTTATGCATTCTGTTAAGAACTATCCGTATCTATTCTATCTTAAAAACTGTAGGAAAGCGTAATGCATTTGTCAGACCTTTCACATCTAGATGTTTGTGCTCTTCTTTTAGGTTTCTTTTTTGTCCCATAGTGCCTTATAGGAAATTTCCAGGTCTATATCTCCTAATTCTGAGATCTTGCAATGTATATAGGACCTTATGTCCTTTATTAGCAAAACCCTAGGTGGGATTATGGAGAATGCTCCAGAACCATCAGGTTGCGATGCAATTTCTGGGTGTAACTTGTATTTAGGTTCAACACAAGTACTATTGCTAATAAGATTAATCATTTTCTTCTTATCCTCTTTCATTTTTGTTGTTATTGAAGTAGATGCCATCGTATTTTGAAATTTAGGGCTTTATGTAAATCAAACACTGTGATCGATGATTGTAGGTACTTACTGAATCTGTGATCACTGTGAATCTATTGAGTCATGTTTGAATCTTTCTGAGGTCACACTTCACTCTGCTCTTCAATCACTCTGCTTAGCTCTGCTTTCTTGCTCAAAAATCATGGGTGCAAAATGAGTTCTTCCATTGCGCTTTTATAACTTTTGTGCCCTAAGTTGTCATTAATGCGTAAAAACTCATTAGTATACAAAGACTAAGTTCATCGTTTAAGGCATAAATAACATCGTTGGTGTAGATGCAAAGTTTCGGGGTAGCTAGTGGCTTTGGTGATTTCACCGATGATTTCGGTAAGATGGCGACGATAACTTCTATCGGCTCAAAGATCACTGATGTCTGTCGGTTACACTTGGTGACTTGGCTTTTGTGTAATGCCCAATACATTTTGGTAAGTAGTGTCAACTTTACTCTGTGTGTTTACCGATGCTTATTTTTACCCATTTACCAATGGAATTTTTTAATAACATTACAAGTAACAATATAGTGCATCTTTAATAATGCTAATTTTCTCAATATGATCAATGTGTAATGGAACTGATGCATAATATAACTTGTCATAATGCAGTTCCATACTTACTTGTGCAGCTTAGTTGTGAATAGTGATGCCACCAGATCTATTGGATGGGGTGTCATCATTTTCATTGCTTGTTCCAGCACCTTAAGTGTTTGTAGCTTTTCTCCACATCTTGTTTCTCATCTTCTTGATGCCATCAATGGTGTTTCCATTGGGATAAGTACTTGTGTCTGTCAGTCAGTCTTTGCAATCATTTACCACATGTCCAACCTTATGACAATGTAAACATGCCATACCTGGATTGGTCCATCCTCTTGGTCTTCTAGTCCATTTTCTCGTACAGTTGGAAAAAATATGACCATACCTTCCACATGCTATGCAATTTACCCATGTGTTATAGTCCCAAACATATGAGTTGCCAATTCTTGTCAGTTTGTAGCCATTATCAGGTTCTTTTGGTGTCCATGCTTTCTTGTTCTTTTTCCAGCACTCCCAATGTGTATGTCCATTCATTTGGCAGGTGGGAAAGTACTTGTCCATGTAGGTTTCCTTCTTTGGATTTTTCACCTTGGATTTGCATTCATGTGCCTTGTGTCCTTTCTTGTGACATTTATAACAATTACCAATGAAAGTAGATTGTGATTGAGGAATACCTTTCATTTTGTTTCTGCAAATATTTGAGGTGTCACCTGGTTTTCCACAGTGATTGCATGACAAATTCTTGGTTCTTGGATTTGCATAAACATTCCTTTGATTAGATTGATTAGATGATTCTCCATTGTCAGTGTACCCTATACCTGTGTAGTTGTTGATTCTTCTTTGTCCATCAAGGAAATCATCCATTCTTTTATTGCTATCTTCAGCTTTCTTGATTAATTCATTGTGTTGATTATAAATTTTGACTTCATGATTTAGCTTCTCATTCTCTTCTCTTAGCTCACTGATGATCTATATTCTTTCAATGAGTTCAATATTTAATCTATTTGCCTCTTGAATCATAAGAATAATCCGATTGGTAATCTCATGGTGATGATCAGTAAGTCTTTGAATCTCTGATTCTTTTTCTTGTAGCTTTTCTGTAATTTTCCTCCTATCATCAATATCCAATGTTCTCTCTGATTTAGCTTTTCTTGAATCATTCATGACATCAATCATTTTTACCATCTAAGTCTCTTGACCGATTTGTAGCATCTTGTTTTTCTCTGTCAAATGTAGCTTGATCTCTTGTAGAATTTTAATCTCTTCTACTGATGTGTCTGGTGCTTTGCTTGTTGTTGATTTAGCCAAGTTGAAGTTATCTGGGCTCTCCTCTTCTTGATAATCTTTCTCATTAAGCCTAGTTGCCATAATCTTTCTTTCATCAAGCAACTTTCTCATGCTTACTCTCGCCTCTTTGTACTACTCATAGTAAATCTGAATTTTTAACTGCTCATTCACAATAGTCTTGTCCAGTCTGTAATTTTCCATTGTCTTGATCTTTTCTCTTAAGTCTTTAAACTTTTCAAGAGAGACTTAGCTCTGATACCAATTGTTGAAAATACTGGAATGATGTACTGAGAGGGGAGGGGTGAATCTGTACCTCTAAAACTTTTTATGTGATTGGCCCATTAACCTTTGTGTCATCAGATTTGTATATTCACCTATCTATCTATTCATCTTTCTCTATGCATGTGAAATCATAACATAATTTCTTTACATGTGTAAACATTCAGGAAACATACATGAAAACAAATAACACATCACACAAGATATAATATCACAGAAAACTCCTATTAGGAAGTAAAAAATGCGGTGGGGATGTCTACCCACAAAACTTCACTATCTGCAGATAAGAAGGGAGCTGGTTAAGGCTTACAATTTGATCACTTCTAATGATCTACCTTGTTAGAAGTATTAGAGTGGAGACCTATTAGGATCTACTTTTTTTGAAGCTTTAGCAACACCGTTAGGTGTGCACTCTGTTAATAGATTTATCAAGAATTGTTAAATCCAGCTTCTACAAAAGGATTTATGATGTGATGACTTGTTAGAATGCAATCTACATTATAAATGTTGATCTGATAGTATATTCAATCTCTAATTGCTGATAATAGATTCTATAAAGCTTACAATGTATATGTAATCACCTTGAGTGATTGAATGATACCTTGTCTCTGCTCGTCGGTAGCCTTGTCTGTGTTCTTGAGAACTGATATGATCTATTTCTGAACTTTGCATGAATTCACTTCTTCTGCTTAGATTCTCTTCATGGCTACAATCATTTATCAACTCATTACCTATTATAAATGATTGAAAATCTATATATACTAGTTTCTAGGTCCATTCTTGATTCACGCTTTTCAAGTTTTAACTCTAGATTCAAGGTTTACAACTTGACCTTGATCTTTAGTTAGTTATGTTTTAGATCTATTAGGATGATTTAAAACATTTAAAACATGCTTTCTTGACCCTCAAGTAATGGTTTAAAACAAATTAAAATCCTATAAATAGAGTTACAATGTTTTATCTGATGTGGAAAGTCAGATCCACTTTTTGCGGGTTCTGTAACTGACTGTTAGTTCTGATGGTCAGGCTGCTCTATCAGTCTGTCAGTTTTCTTTCCTTCTTTGCTCTGTCGGTGTCCCTATTTTGAATTAGTCTTCAGGTTCCTTTCCTTTTCTTCTCTATCGGTGATGTTCACAAAACTATATCGTCAGTTTAGTGATTTTGGATCCGTCGGTGATGTACCAAAAATTGTTTCGTCGGTGATGTCCTTTATTCTTTGTCATCGGTTCAACATTCGACAGTGTTCGTCAGGAAATTCTATACTTATCATTTTTATGACAAGAATTGTCATCTCATCGATTATGCAGTGTGTTGTTCGTCACTTATGCCTATGCCGATGACCTTTATCATGTTTTTCACTTAAGTATGCTAATGGAAAAACTTAATGTCATCATAATGCAGTAAGAAATCTACCTAAGATTGTGAAACCATCTAACACTATGTGTAGAGAGTGTGTTATGGGGAAGTAGACTAGAAGCACTTTTAAAAGAAAATATTACTCAACTAAAGGGAATTTGGATCTGGTACATACAAATCTCTATGGTCCTACAAGAGCAAGATCTAATTATGGTGAAAGGTACTTTATACTTATTGTTGATGACTTTTCTAGAATGATGTGGGTTACCTATTTAAGAGAGAAGTCTGAGGCATTTGAAAAATTCAATATATTCAAAGAAAAAGTTTAGAATGAATCAGGTTTGAAGATGAAATGTTTGAGATCAGATAGAGGTGGTGATTTTACTTCAAACTTATCTAATACCTACTACAAAGAGCATGGAATATTCAGACAGACATCTGCTCCTAGAATGCCACAATAGAATGGGATAGAAGAGCGAAGAAACAAAACAATATTAGATGCTTCCAGAACTATGTTTTTGGAAGGAAATGTATCACATGTTCATTGGACAGAAATTGTTGGTACTGCAGTATACACCTTGAACATAATTCAAATCAGAGAAGGTACAAGTAAGACTCCTTATGAACTATGGTTTGAGCATACTCCTACAGTAAAATATTTTAGAATATTTGGAAGTAAATGTTATATCAAAAGAGATGATGATATAGGAAATTCTAATGCTAGAATTTATGATGGTATCTTCCTTTGTTATTATACTAAGATCAAAGCCTATAGATGTTTCAATCTAAGATTGAGGGAGTTGATTGAAAGCACCAATGACAGGATAGATGAAAAGTTTCAGATTCAGGAAATAATGTATGATTGTGGATAGATTGAAGAGATAAAGAGGTCACTATTGATCCTATAGAACCTTTGGAGGTTGATGATGAACCGATTGAGCTTACTGAGACTCCTAAGACTCTAAGGTATGTTAAGAAGAACCATCCTGAAAATCAAATCATTGGTAATGCAAGTAAAGGAATGATGACGAGATCTAAAGTAAGAGATGAAATTTGTTTGATTTCTCAAGTTGAACCAAAAAATATTGATGAAGCATGTAGAGATGAATCTTGGACTAAATCTATGCATGAAGAGCTAGAACAAATAAAGAAAAACAAAACTTGGGAATTGGTTCCAAGACCTAAAAACAAAAATATCATAGGAACTAAATGGGTTTTCAGAAACAAAATGGATGAGGAAGGAACAATGATAAGAAATAAGGATAGACTAGTTTGTAAAGGCTACTCGCAACAAGAAGGCATAGACTTTGAAGAAAATTTTTCTCATGTTGCTAGGTTGGAAGCTGTGAGATTATTTCTTGTTTATCCTGCACATAAGGAATTTAAAGTATACCAGATAGATGTGAAATCTGCATTCTTGAATGGAGATTTGGAAGAAGAAGTATACATAGAGCAACCTGATGGATTTAATTTGATAGGAGATGAAGACATGGTTGGTAATTTGAAGAAAGCATTGTATGGTCTGAAACAAGCACCGAGAGCATGCTATGCAAGACTAGACATGTATCTACTTCGTCTTGGTTTCAAAAAAGGTAATGCAGACAATAATTTATATTTAAGAACTAGTGAAGATGGAATCTTAATAATAGAGGTTTTTGTTGATGAAATAATTTTGGGAGGCAATGTTAAAATGAGTAAAAAGTTCTCTAAAGAAATGGAAGATCAGTTTGAAATGTCAATGATTGGTAAGATGAAATTTTTTCTTGGTTTGCAAATTAATCAGAATAAGAATGGTATTTTTATATCTCAAACCAAGTATCTTAAGGAAATGTTGAAGAAGTTCAGAATGGAAGATTGTAAACCTGTTGGAACACCCATGGTGACTGGTTACAAACTTACTAGTAATGATGAAACTCAAGGTGTTTTTCAGACAAAGTACAGATCAATGATTGGAGGTCTACAATATCTAACTCACACCAGACTAGATATTTCCAATGCAATTGGAATTGTGGTAAGATATCAAGTGGATCGTAAAGAGACACACCTTGCTACTGTGAAAAAAAATTTCAAATACTTGAAAGGAACATTAGAATATGGATTATGGTATGAAAAATTAGATGAATTTATTTTACAGGCTTATACTGATTTTGATTGGGCAGGTAATGTGGATGATAGAAAGGGTACAAGTGGTGGAGTATTTTTACTTGTAAAAAGATTGGTTTCATGGTTAAGTAAGAAGCAAGACTATATTGCTCAGTCTACTGCCGAATCTGAGTATGTTGTTGTTTCTATAAATTTTACACAAGTTGTTTGGATGAAACAAATGTTGAAGGATATTGGAATAATTTTTGAAGAGCCAGTGGTTATCCATTGTGATAACACTAGCATAGTGAATATGTCGAAGAATCCTGTAATGCATTCAAAGACTAAACATATTTCTATTAAGTATCATTTCTTGAGAGACAAGGTAGGAGAGAAAGATATTACACTGGAGTATATTAGCACAAAGGAACATATAGAAGATATATTTACAAAATCTTTGCCAAAAGATGATTTTGAGTATCTCAAAATTATGCTTGGGGTGAGAGCCCCTCCTTGTGGTAATTAATTGATGCAGGCATGCATCAGTCCAGTGGCTTTTAGAGCTATATAATTTTTTAGACTTGATGTTTTGGTCTACTCCTCAGGGGAAGTGATCACAGGAACACTATAGAGCACATTTGGGTGATTTTGCACTTGGCTGTTAGACATGAAGATTTGAAAAAGCTACACCTTACAGAAGATTAAAGGATATTTATGGCACCCTTTTCCATTGTTTCCAAAGGGGGAGAGATTCTATGTGAAAATCCCTACTACTTTAGGGAGAATTGTGTTAAGGATATTGAGAAGATTGTATTGGGAGAGAGAGAGTACTTTTGGGTGGATAGATTTTCCCATATATTGCCATCAATGCCAAAGGGATAGATTGTTGGATCATATCAGAATTGGGTACTACTGATGTTGTTGGCATTCATGTTTTGTCACTGATGTCAACATGTGTTTTTGTGGAGGGAATAGACTGGTTATTACTATTGTATGATGACTGACAGAAGTGTACAGACACTGTACAAATGAATCAAAATGAGAGAAGATGAGGATATGAAGAAGGATGTGTGATGGCCTTCTTCCTAAGGTAGCTTGGCTTAATATTGCATATTGGTGATGTTATAGATATTTTAGTGAAGACTGGTTTCTGGATTGTGACAGTGATGCTTGACAGAGCAGGTCTTTGTGTTTTGGAGATATCTTACAAGTGATGATGATTTAGGTTACCTGAGCTTAAGGGATGATAGAAGACATGTTGAGGAATGTTTTTTGTTGATCGCATGTTGTGTGATTGTTGTTGACATCAATTGTGGCGTGTATTCTGGAGGAGACCTATTTGAGGCCAAATTCAGAGATGTAGCATGTATGGGTATTGCAGGATCATGGTACACCAAGCTATGGCCTAAAGTGGCAATGAAATTTTAGAAAATCAGGGTTAGTCAACTTGACATAAAAAGTTGAACATCTTATCAACTTTATGTGAAAAAGTTGTAAGAACAAAATATGTAGGAAATTGAATGTAGTTTCTAAAATACTAGCCCTTGTCTAAAAAAAATTAATCTAATTGTTCAATGTTTTAGATTCCAATGAAGTAGTATGAAAATTTTAGGAAAAGATAAAAAGTATGTGTATGTCTGACCACCTTAATCACAATCAAATGATGATATATTTTCACAAGATTCTAAATATAAGTAGTAGACTCATGCCCGGATGTGACACATATTTTTGTGTAATTGTTTACCAAATAAATAATTAATTATGAATTTTATACTACAACTTATTCAAAATAAAAAAAATCTCATGTCTGACCACCTTAAATAATTGTAAACTTTACAAAATTGCAAACTTTTTTTTCTTATAGTAGGCGAAGCATAGAATGTGACGCATGTTTTGGATTTCAAAAAGGTTAAACTTTTTGAAAGTTATGGTTTTTTTTCAATCAGTCTGTCAATCAAGACTTTGGACATAACTCAACTAGAAAAAAAGTAATAATTACTTACTGAACTTGAATTCTGACAGCAATTATATTGATGGAAAGTTGATAACATCTTTAATAAACCCTTTTTGTTTCATTAATTTTGGGTGGAAAAAAGGTCGTCAGCTACATTGTCTAAGTCTGTAGATTAGAGGAAATATGGTAAACACATCATTTGGGTTGACCATCTATGTTTGGCATTGGAAAGCCAAAACCTAAAGCAACTACCAAGCCTAATCATATATCCGATATCTCCCACCAAAATTCAGATTCAAGCTTTTCATTTTCATCCTATTTTGAATGTTTATTTTACTTTATGTATTACTATTATATTTAAACAATATTAATATTATATTAATATTAATATTATTATTACATTAATATTAATATCATATTAATATTAATATTCTCTCTCTCTCTCTAGTACATTTGAGACCTCTTTTCGATGGCTATTTATTGCAATTACGACATTACTCCGTCGGGAAAGTGACACAGACCAATGTTGTAGTTTTTGTGTCAGAATCACCAATGGTAGCTATGTCTATCGTTGTTGTGATGGTTATGACCATCGCAATATGCACCGGCTATGAGAATTAGTTTTCTATCATTATACATTATGAGTGTCATTATTACAATGGGTATGCGATGGAGATGATGTACATGTGACATCCACTTGGCAGACTATTCTGACATCTGGACGTCGCGTGTAGCATCCAGGCATCGGTCGTCCATTGGATACCGTCGCAATTGCGATAGTATGCTATGTTTTTAAAAAAAAAATTTGTCGTGTTCATGGAGTGGGACCTTAAAATATTGAGCTTCTCTTTGTTTTGAGAACAATTTAATATTCTCTACTTAATAGGGCCAACCACGTGAAGGTGGAAGCTCATCTGGTCCCTCCTAGGAGTCTCTTATGACCTTTTATGACACTTTAAGATCTCTAAGATGTAATCTTAGGGATCATAAAGGGTCATAATGGATCCTGGGACACAAAAACTGAGAAACATAAATGTATGCATCATGGTCACAATTGTTTTGAGACACAACATAATTGAGTGGTATACCCAGATGATGCAACACAACCACTACTCCTCCAGTTCTAAGCTGGCACTGCAGGATCCAAAAACCCATAGATAAGGAATAAATTTAGAGAGTGGAGGAGGAGGGCCATAATGACTGAAATAATATAGGGGTCCTATATTATTTTGGTCTTTATGACCCTCCTCCTCAGCTCTCTAAATTTATTCCTTATCTATGGGTTTTGGATCCTCCAGTGCCAACTTAGAAATGGAGGAGTAGTGGTTGCGTTGCATCGTCTGGGTATACCACTCAATTATGTTGTGTCTCCAAACAATTGTGGCCATGATATCTACATTTATGTTTCTCAGCTATTGTGATATCTACATTTATGTTTCCCAGCTATCGTGTTTATGTGCATGTTCTTTATGTGTTTGGCTTCTCTCCCTCATATCCAAAATAAGCTTTTCCCACAATGAATTGAGAATGCACGTGCAACTGCGTAGAATATATAGTGTTAGAAAGCCCCAGATGGGCATAAATTAAATGTACAATTATGGTCTTGAATAGATAAAGTGGAACTAGAATTTCAGCAAGGTTGGGAAAAGTTTGTGCATTATTATGAACTTTTTCTAAAATTCTAGTTTCAGTTTATCTTTACAAGACCATAATTCTACCATTGAATTTCTACCCATTTGGGCCCTTTAACACCATATGTTCTCTTGGTTGTTTATGTTGTGTCTCCAAATAATTGTGACCATGATGCCTATATTTATGTTTCTCAGCTGTTGTGAGATTAAAAGTCTTCTAAGGAACGTGTCGTGTCTATGTGGAACTGCATAGGATCATCACCAAAGGGTGTTCTAGATCAGAGAAATCCCTTTCAATTAATAATTATGAAGCCATTGATGGTATACTAATTGTTTAGGATTGTAAGTTTCCATTGATGGCTTCAAATTACCAAGCAAAAGGTGTACAAAAGACTTAGCAACCTCCTGAGCCTTTTGCTTGAATTTCTACCCATCTGGGCCTTCTAACACCATATGGAATGTGATGTGCTTATAGAAGACATCATACAAACCTTTTTAGTGATCATATGTGTTGAAGGTAGCACCTGATGTTGTTGCAATGACTATAGATATTAAATTTTGCATCACTACCTAATTTCATTGAAGCAATATCAGACTCCACCTTCAACACAATATGATCACTAGACAAGTCTGTATGTCTTCTACTTTTAAGCTGGGCTATTTCCGTTCTTGTTTTATGAAGTTGGGTGATCCTTGCCAATGTCTCTGGGGTTGAATCCAGTATGCTCCTGTATGATCCAAAACATGCAAGGAAGGAAAAGATGGGGTTAGATCCAAAGGATCTAAGAAATGCATGGCACCCTATTACTGATCCTCGTCTACAATTATGCATGTGCATAGTCAATCCATACACTTCTAAAAGGAACAAGGATAAAAATACAAAAACCCATCCAAGATATAGAAAATCATAACAAAGTCATAAACAAAAATAAGTTCATGAGTTTATCAAAATATGTCCAACGTATCTACATGAAATTCTAAAAAAGTTTTAGTATCTACAATAACCCTCTGTTAATCACATTTATGCATATGGTCCCAACAAAGTAGTGCACAAACTACACAAAGAAGGCATCGCAAAATCATGATTTTCGCTTTTACCTCTTGAGCCTTGCACAAGTTGCACTCATTTCCTACATCGGGTATAGACGTAGATGGGGTAGATGTAAATGTGGTTTCATTGACCCATCAAAAGTATTGACATCCACTATTTCCCTGAAATACTGAATCTACATCAGTTCTTCCTAAAATGATTATAACTTGTCACATTACTTTTAAACATTAAAATATGATTCCATATCCAGACCTTTTCCCTATTTGGGCAACCCCAAAATGGACGCCCAAGATTACTTGTTGTGCATGACATCTTCAACACACAAGGGACAACACCACATTGACACATAGGCACATTGACCAAAGCCATCGATGCTATATCAATAAATATTGCACTGTCATTTCACATATCATTTTGTTTAGTTGGTTATTTTTTTCATTCATACTAATTATAATTGCAATAAAAAGAAACATACAAATCATGTAGACAACATTTCAAATCAAATTTCAAAATGACTATTGTCAATAAAAGTACATGTAAATGCAACTTCCTAACTGCACTTGATGGAAACCATATGCATAGTTGTGATTAGGAATTTTAGTCCTTACCACACATTGAAATGCATGTAAAGGCGTCTATAGTTGGGGGCATGTCAAATTTTGATATTGCTATCAAGATTCAACTGTATAGTTTGACATTCACAAATTGCCTTGTCTCAGCTGCAGTTAACAAACTAATCTCACAAAAATTGTTGATGTTTCGACAATTCCTCTCATTACTGTTAGTAATAACCAAGAGGGGGGGGGGAGAATCAGTGGCCTCAAAAATTTATCCTTTAAACTTTAACCACCCATCAATACACCTCATATTATCAAGTCCCTACAAGATGCATGCCTTGAAATACTTATAATGATTAATTGTCTGTCGGTTTACCTTGTCTGTCTTATTCTCCTTGATAACTGATAAGCAATAAAACTATTTACCAATACTCAGTAAATATGCAGAGTATACCAATCAATCCATAAATGCATATGTGAAATGTAAAACAATAAAGTAATAAGCCATACACACATAACACATGGATTTTAACATGGAAACCCTGTTAAGGGAAAAACCATTGGGACCAGTACCCCTAATTTTCACTCTTCAAAAGTGAGCCCTATTAGGAGCCAACCTTGTTAAAGGTTACAAACACACTGTTAAGTGTGACCTTGTTAGAGGATTTTAATATGAGTCTATCACTTGATATTTGGCATGTATATGCTACCAATATTGATCAAACTCTATGGGCACAATAGGTATCTGGCATATCTGGTGCTACCTAACTGCATCAGCCTCCTTCTTAGATCGTGTGTCGGTATTGGGCACTCAATGCTATCTTTATGATAAACTTTTTGGCAATCTATTAGGATATACCTCAATTATAGAAGACTGTTAAGTCCTGCTCTATTAAGAGACATAATGCTTCAATGGTTAAACTCAAACATAATGAACTATTTCTAATGCAACTTGAATTGCAAATTTTCAGATCTATTTAAGTACAATACCTCTCTGATCAATGTATCAATTCAATTCCTTGTGCTGCACACTTTCTGCTCTGTGATGTTATGCTTCATTGTTCATCAATGTCTGCAAAATTATTTAGCTCTCCTTTAGCTTAATTGATCAGGATTGTATGAAGTTATCCTTCATCAGTTTCTCTTCAGCATCCTCTTTCTATTCACTCCCCTTTTGTGTATTTGATTTCTTTTGATTACAGAAATAAATTATTCTTTTCTCTTATATAGACATGATGTTCCTTTATTCTTGATTCTTGATTCCTTATTCTTGGCGTGAAAAACAATCCAGTCAATCTGATTTATGGCTTTAACTCCTGATTTATCTCATATTTATCTTCTTGTCAACTGTACAAATCTTCTTTAAATCAGTTACTTAACTTTGGTCTAATAAAAAAAATATAACAAACAGTTAAGTCTATCCTTAAGCTCTTCCTGCTAGATATTTGGTCATTTTCTAAACTCTCTGTTCTGTCGGTCAATTCTGCAGTTAGTCGTTGGTGACAACTGCCAGTTTCGTCAGTGTGACTCTAGTTAGCTTTAGGATCTCCATCCATCGGGCATCCTTGGATTTTGCTTCATCAGGAAACACTATCATCTACTTGTTGGGAATCATTGTGACTTTTTCTTTGCCTTTATTGATGGTGTGCACTCCGTTGGTGTTGTCTGTCACTTAGTGAATACTTGACTTTTATGCATTGTTGAAAGCATAATCTCTGTTCCATTTATTCTTTGAAGTCTTTGGCATTATGTACATGACCATACAGATGATATCAAGTTGAAATCAATGACAATACAAACCATTAACTAATTTAATGCCTTGCATTATCTTCAACTTAACATTATCAAACATTCAATCAGTCACATGTCATCAATCTCTCCCTTTGGCATTGATGGAAACATACTATATTATCACACTATACTATTTCTAATACAATATGAAATACAATTGTTGAGATTCATCAAATTACCAAACACTTTGTTTTGATAACCGATAAAAATTTCTGACCACCGGTAAGCTCTGTGTTTAGCTTAGATTTGATTCTTGCAGCTTTCTGTGTTTCTTGTTCTGATGTGTTGTGTCCTTCCCTTGTGTCAATATCTCTCTTTTGACTATTATTTTTCTTTGATGTCTCTGTCTCTTGTGTCAGCAACTCTCCCTTTGTATATGATTTCTTCATACAAATTATCTCCCTATGGATATGATCTCTCCCTGTTTGGAGTAATCAGATGATGAATAATCTTCCTTCTTTTTCTGAAGACTGTGATAATATGGAAAATTTCTCTCCCTTTGACAATAATTCCAAACAAATATCTCATAGATATCTGACATTAGTGTCAAGTGATCTTTTCTCTTGATCCATAATATATTCCTTGAATTTCCCTTATCCATCAGCAATAAATCAATATGATCTAATGCTCGGTTCTGATATATACCTTTCTCTATATAGATGTAGCTTTGAAGTTCATTTTTGTTTGCATCAACATGAATGATATTCTGAGAATATATTGGTTGATGCAGCCTTCAGTCCTTTACTGACCGGTAGACAAGGGTTTGACCCCTACTCTCTTTCTCAGGTATTCAAATGTATCCTTCGGCAGTGGTTTGGTGAAGATGTCGGCCAATTGTTCTTTAGATTGTACATACTTAAGTATCACCTCTTTTTCTTGAACTTGTTCTCTTAAGTAATGATACTTGATTGCAATGTGTTTTTTTTTTGGAATGCATGACTGGATTCTTGGAAATGTTTATTTCACTGGTGTTATCATAATATATAATCACTGGTTCTGAGATCTTCATATGCATACCTTCTAGCAATTGTTTGATTCATGCAATATTTGAGTAGTTTGCAGTAGCAACAACATATTCTACTTCCGCAGTAGACTGTGAGATGCATCCTTGCTTCTTGCTAATCCATGTGACAAGTCTATCACCCATAAAGAATGCTTCTCCAGTTGTGCTCTTCTGGTCATCAAGATTTCCAACCCAATTAGCGTCGGTAAACACCTTAAGTTCAAATTTTCCTTCTCTTCTATACCATAAGCCAAATTCCTTAGTATTCTTCAGATATCTTAGAATTATTTTCACAACAGTCATATGTGATTCACTAGGGTTAGCAGAAAATCTAGCAACAATTCCTACTGCATGTGTAATATCTGGTCTAGTGTGTACAATATACATGAGTTTTCCTATCATTGATCTATACAAAGTGTGATTTACCTCTATTGTCTTGTCTTCCTTTTTTAATTTGCTTCCAGTAGCCATCGGTGTTCCAACAGGTTTGGAATCTTCCATCTTAAATATTTTTAGAACCTCTTTGATGTATTTGGACTGTGTGATGAAAATACCTTCACTTTGTTGAATGATCTATAGACCAAGAAAGAACTTGATCTCTCCAAACATAAACATCTCAAACTCTTTTCTCATCTCATCAGCAAATGACTTACATAGTATATCATTGCCGCCAAATATGATGTCATCAACAAATATTTCAGCAATCAAAGTGTTAGCATCAATATCTTTTTTTTTAAATAAAGATTACTATTTTTACTAGTCCTTATGAATCCAATACTTATTAGATAGGAATGAAGTCATTCATACTAGGATCTAGGAGCTTGTTTCAATCCATACAAGGATTTGTGAAGTCTACATACCATGTTCCTCTTGTCTGGATCTACAAACCCTTCTGGTTGCTCAATGTATACCTCTTCTTCAAGTATTCCATTTAGGAATGCTGACTTG
>MU227340.1:3010391-3020481 GCA_018584345.1 Thuja plicata | reverse complement strand
AATAATACATACATACAACACATGCCAAAGATATAATATGGAAATGATACATACATAGTACACATGAAAAAGATAAATAATCAGAAATGAACATGTAGATATGTATATATGAAATAGTTTTGTACAAGATGTGGCACATGCCTTCTCCAAAAATTTACAAAATCAGTTCATATCTAGATACAATATGGCATATACGCCATCTCAAAATGTGCCACATGGCATCTCAACATAAGAAGTTCAACTACAAATGTTTCTAGGACATTCTATTCTACTGGTGGATGATCAAAGTGAAGTCTCTTCGAACTACTCTTTGGTTCTGATGGATCCTGCATTCAAACACAAAATTGAAACACCAATTTAGATTACTTAATTTATATGGTTTCTACAAATAATAAATAAAAAATTATAATCATAGTCAACAATAATATTTTTTTTTTTAAAATTGAACTCTCATGTACCTCGGCTCTTGGTCTCCTCATGTGGTTAGGAGACCTAATATATGTCTTTAGTTGCGAAGGGAAAATGTCACTAATGTCGACTCTGACCTGTATATATATGTTTACAAACATGAGATTGATGTAAGACTTATATTATTTAATGTTAAATCCTTGGTAGCAAATACATGTTTTAAATATAACTCAATTGACATCGAAACTTATTTCTATTGAACTTTCTTCAGGAAATGTCAGTTGGGTCATCAGTGATACAAATCCTTGGCATGGTACCTCCCTCAAACTAGGGGTGACCTACAAAAGTCAAATAGATAAGTTTCATACAATCATGACTTGATCATATTAAATATATACTTGATAGTAAACTACACACAAATAAATTTAGAAATATACGTATTGTGGGGCTATCACTACGAATTGAGATGCCTGTGACTCTATCATGGTGAACCGGTCTCACAACATCATCAGACACAACCCTCTGTCAAATAAAACATGTAATTAAAAATGAGTACACACAAGTGACAAGTATACATGTATGCTTAATCAATCTAAAATACTTAATTACCTTCCCCTTGTCAACACTAGACACCTGAACCCCCTCACATTTCCCCCCAGTGGCAACTGGTGCAACCTGCATCAGTATGTAATAAGATGATCGTAAAAATTAGAAAATACATGTATACAATATTATAATAAAAGGAAACCAATGAGTACATTAAAACGTATGTACCATGGAAGTTTCAAGGCCAAATGAAATGGCCGAAAGTGTGGACCCCTCCACCTATGCCATCTCCTCCTCTGTCATCAACTGGACATAAATGAAACACATATAAAAAAATAAGTGGGTAATCATTATAAGAAAATTCTATTAAAAATACGAATGTTTAAAATTACCTACAATGTAACAAGTTAACTATTTACTCTTACTGTAACAATAGGAGTCCATGGCTCTGTATTCCCCTGATGCACATCTCCATGGGGTGCTTCAGTGCTTGTAGTGTGATGTGTAGTATCGTCCACCTCGAACACCTAGTTATATGCATCACTATCATTCAGGGGACCCAAGGACATATTCTTGCACATAATTCAAGTATGAGGCACACAAACATGTGAGCTTATGGAGGATGTGGAAGGGCCAGAAGCATCAGTATGAGGAGGAAACAATGTCACACTCTGCCTAATGAGTAGATCACTCAAGGCATGAATGGCTTGAATAGTCTATGAGCCGGCCTCAGCAATAATGTCAGGATGCTATACAGTGGGAGGTGGTGAAATCTTGGGAGGGGGGACATATGTGCGGGATTTCACCCATTATGCCCATGTCCTGTCCTAGAGAGCACCTAAGCCAACGCCCTGGTTCTGTCTCATGCCCCATTAATTGACTTTGTGACCGAGCACAAATTTAGCATATAATTTCCATATCAAATAGAATGTGAGATCCAAATTGTTTTGGGGTGGTCTATCAAAAACCATCCACCAACGATCCCAAAATTTGTCACGTATTGCATCATTTGTACACCATTTAATTGACAACTTTGTTTTTTTAGGGTCCACTTTTAAACCAGTTTTGGGATCAACAAAAATGTTACATATATCATGTTTTTTTATGTTTAGATCCATAACTTGTTCATAGTCAAGCCCATCATCAAATTGGGCATGCATGGATTCATGCCAAAGAAGTGCAACATTGTGTTGTTTTGTGAGTTTCTCCATTCTCTCAATAATGGAGTTCAGCATGGAAAACATGGGACACAAGGTGGGGATATTTGCATATGTGTTCTGATATCCTTTAAGCTGATTTAGATTATCTAGATTATCAGATCCTGTATTGGTCAAGGGTTTGAGAACGGTTGGTCTTTTGAAGGTGAGGGATTGTTTTGAGGTGGTTCTAGATTATTCATGGACTAAGAGGGAGGGTTTTCAGATTGGTGTGAATCCATGTCTAATTCAAAAATAATATAGAATAAACAATATAAATTTCAACTCTAGTTTATAATCAATTTTAAAAAACAATACTAGTGCAGGAGCACCCAAACTAAACCACATGCTCCTATGGACCCTAGGGGTTCATTCAAGGTCCTAAGAGGCCTTTGAAAACATAAACACACTAGAGTTAGTCATTGGATCACCATGTAAGACCATAGTACCAAGATTGGCACAATATAAGCCCTTGGGTCACTATGAGTCAGTTATGATCCCAAACCCTAGAAATAGGTTGTTTTTGAGTTTTTAGTGTTTGGATCCACTAGGGATCATCTCAATAACATATTGACCAAATTTGGTCACTAGAGTTGCAAAAATGCACAAAATGCAAAAGTTGCTCAAAAGTTGTCAAGCAACTTTTGAGCAAACTTAACAACTTTTTGAAAATCAACTCCCAAACAGTCAAGTTGGTTCAAAATTGTTTTGTAACCATTGGGAGTGCCTACAATATCCCATTCAAGTGGGTGGTAGGTGAGAGATGTAATTTCTTATTTGAAATTAATAAAATATAACCATTTTCTTGCATTCTAGGAAAAATAGTCATTGTGTATGGACAGATATAGCTAGAGAAGCATGTGAATATGAAACAAGGAGATAGTGGTTTCAATCTTCTTCCTTTTGGTTTTTGTCTCATGCTTTCATCGTCTGTAGGTTGCAAGTTATCCAATTTTTAATCCTACTGCCTCGATTATAGGCCCTAAGTGAGGGTTTCTTAGAAAATTGTTTGTATCTTCACTTTCCACCAGGGGAAACTAATAAACCTTGGTGGAAAGCTTTCTCTTAGGATTCCCTTTAAAATTATATAAGATAGGGTTCTCAAGTTGCAGGGAAGTGGGAAAGAATTGATGCCCTAGGTGTATATGCACATGTATGCACCAATCTTGATTTAGGACAGCAGTCATAAATTTTGTCTTGGGATTGATTAGAGGCTCTAAGTCAGAGGAGGAGACATTTCTACATCCCCTCACATGATCCAATAGTTAGTTTGGGCATTAGATGTACCTAAAGGGTACTTGTAGTGTAATTGGAGGCCTAATTAGGGCTAAATGGTAGAGCAATTTGGTTCACCATTTTGTCTTCTTTTCAATTCCAAGTTCCAAGGCTTAAGTCCGAATCCTTTGGCCATAAATGGTATCTAAAACCTTTATTAGTTCATGTGGTTGTGTGGAGAAATCTCAGATGATATCAAACTTCCCTTTGAAAAAGGCTACAAGTGAAAACCTAGGTTTGTGAAGCAACCATGGGGGTATGGGTTGTCTTTAAGTGAAAGAACCATTGGAACTAAGAAGTAGGGACCTAAATAGACCAAACCTACAAGCATAGGTCACCCCTGGTCCTACATGTCATTTTGGGGGTATTCTTGTGATTGAGGGTCATTGGCTTGTGAGACCAACCTAGATAGTTGGTAGTGAAGGATTGATAAATCTAGTGATTAGGTTACCCTTTGGGTTTTGGGGTTTTGAGAACCTTAATAAAATCCTTCTACTACACTTTTGATAAGTGTAAATCCTTGTGACCATCACAAAGATAAAAATCTAGGGTACCTTTCCCTATTGAGAGACCTTTTCTAAGCTTCTAGTTGCCCTTCTGCATCAAGTGGTATCAGAGCTATGTCTGCTCCTGAGGATGAGGATATTCCTTCAAGGGTCACAAACATTGAGTTAGCAAAGATGGTAAGAGAACAAAGGGAAGCAAATGTAGCATTGACAAGAAGAATCCAAGAGTTGGAAAACAAGGTAGAGAGGGGTAAGGGAGACACTTCTAGTGGTGAAGAAGGGAGTGAGTCAAAGAGTGACAACCTTGATTAGGATGTGAATATTCTTGCAGACCAGAGACCTTTCATAGATGCCTTGAAATCTATGGGGAGAAGAACCATGGAGGAAAATTTGGATTTGCCAACTTTCAATGGGAAGATGAATGCAGACTTGGCCTTAGATTGGATAGAGGCCCTAACAAGTTTTTTTTAATGTGAGGACATCCCTGAGAAGCAGAGGGTAAAAATAACAAGATCCAAGTTGAAGGGAGCAGCCTTAACTTGGTGGAACTTCATCCAATTAGAGAGGGCGAAGAATGGGAAGAGCATGATCTCTTCATGGAATAGGATGATTGCACTAGTCAAGGAGACCTATGTGCCTGAAGACTATGGGGTACAACTCCATAGGAAGAAGAAAAGTATAAATAAAAAGGACATGAATGTGGGCTCATACACCGAGGAGTTCCTAAAATTATGCATGAAGAAAAATGTGACAGAAGATGAAGAAGAAAATTTGGCAAGGTATATGAATGGGCTTAAAGTATCCATTTAAGAGGAACTCAACTACATTGCCCTACCTCAGTGAACAAGTGCTATCAAATGGCACTCAAGGTAGAGGAAAAGTGGAAGATAAAGTAGGATTTTGGAAGGGAAAGACTAATGACAGTGGGAAGAATTTTAGAGGAAGATTAACCTCTTGGAATAGAGGACAATACAGTGGTAATGGCAGCAGGACCCCTGACCAAGGAGACAAAGAGAACACTGATACAAACTCTAGAGGTAACTATAGAGGGAGAATTCCCTTCAATAGGGGAAGAACAAATAGTGGTAGAGGAAATGGACCATTGAGGTGCTACTATTGCAACCTATTGGGACATCATGTAGGAAAGTGCCCTGAAAAGAGGAACAATAACAATCATGGAGAAAGGAGAGCACAAATCATCCAAAAGTACAAGCAAGAAGACAATTCAAATCAAATGGACTTAGAACTAGAGGAAGGAAAATTCTTGATGATGAGGCAAGTCTTCCTCCAAGTTCCACAAAGCCAAGAACCTCCACAAAGAAAGAATCTCTTCCGAACAAAGATCAAATGCAATGGAAAGGTATGTCAATTACTTATTGATTCTGGCTCAACTGAAAATCTTGTTTCTTGTGAAATGGTATAGAAGTTAAACCTCCCTAAGAAACCTCATCCTTTTCCTTACCATGTATCTTGGTTAACAAAGGGTCAGAAAACTTTAGTCACTGAACAAGCATGGATAGAGTTTTCAATCTCTGATTTTAAAGACAGAGTTCTTTGTGATATTGTGGAGATGGATGCCTCCCACATTCTTTTAGGGAGACCTTGGCAATATGATGTTGATGCCACAGACCACTGTAGGAAAAATACCTACTCTATCACCAAGGATGGAAAAACATTCACCATGAAGCCCCTTCTGGATAACAAGACTAAGAAAGAACCAACTATCATAGCCATGGGGGAGAAAAAAATGTTAAAAGTTTTGAAAGAATCTGAAACTGAAGCATATGTCTTAATATCCAAACCTAAGGGTAATGTCAGATCTAATAAGGATAATCCTATACCAAATGAAGCCAAGGATTTTCTTGGAAAATACAGAGATGTCACTATTAGTGACCTTCCCACAACCCTCCCTCCCTTGAGAGATATTAGCCACCAAATTGACCTGATACCTGGTTCATCCCTACCTAAATAGGCCCCATACAAGATGACACCATTGCAGCATGCAAAGATTGCAAAACAAGTAGGTGAACTATTGGAAAAGGGACTCATTCAAGAAATCCTCAGCCCATGTGCTATCCCATCAGTTTTGGCACCTAAAAAGGATGACAAGTGGAGGTTGTGTACTGACAATAGTTCCCTAAACAAGATCACTATAAGATATAGATTCCCCATGCCAAGAATTGAGGATCTATTGGATCAACTAGGAGGTGCTTGCTACTTTACCAAGATAGACTTGAAGTCTGGCTACCATCAGATCATAATCAAACTAGGAGATGAATGGAAAACAACATTCAAGACCACTGAAGGTTTGTTTGAATGGTTAGTAATGCCCTTTGGGATAAGCAATGCCCCTAGTACTTTTATGAGGCTTATGCATGAGATATTCATTAATTTCATTGGTAAATTTGTTGTTATTTATCTTGATGACATACTGATATTTAGTTATATCAAAGAAGAACATCTTAATCATGTGGAACAGGTCCTAAGAAGACTTCATCAGCACAAGTTGGTGATCAACTTGGAAAAGTGCATGTTTATGAAGAAGGAACTTGTGTTCCTAGGATTTGTGATCTCATAGGGAACCCTCAGAATGGTTCTAGGGAAGGTTGTAGCCATATTTAATTGACCTCCACCCAAGAACCAAGGTGATGTAAGAAGATACCATGGATTGGCCACCTTCTATAGGAAGTTTATTAAAAACTTCAGTCATGTGTGTTCACCAATACTTGACACCATTAAAGGAGGTAGAAAGAACAAGTTTGCTTGAACAAAAGAAGCCAATGATGCATTTCAATACTTGAAGAATAGAGTCTCTTAGTATCCTAGCTTGACTCTCCCTGATTTCAACAAGGTCTTCATAGTGGAGACAAATGCAAGTAACCTAGCAATAGGTGTTGTCCTAAGCCAAGAAGGTAAACCCATTGCCTTCTTCTTAGAGACATTAAATGAGGCTAAAAGGAAGTACTCAACCTATGACTTGGAACTTTATGCCATGGTCCAAGCCCTCAAGAAATGGAGGCACTACCTAATTCCCAAAGAGCTTGTAGTATACACTGACAATCATGCATTGAGTTTTCTCAATTCACAAGAGAAACTCTCTATCAGACATCTGAAATGGGTAGAACAGTTGCAGGCCTGCACCTTCAACATCAAACACAAGAAGGGTGTAGCTAATAAAGTTGCTGATGCACTTAGTAGAATAGTGGGTATGGTTGAAGAGATCCAACTCCAAAGTGTGGGAATTGATTCCCTTAAACATCTATACCACGATGATCCTATTTTTGCAGAGATATTTAAAGTAGTTACAAAGATGGTTGGAATCTACCATACTGATTTTTCTAAATACTTGATTCAGAATGGACTCCTATTCAAAGGAGCTCAACTATGCATCCCCAAATATTCCATGAGGACAAATATAATAAGGGAGAAGCACTATGGTGGACTAGGAGGACACTTTGGCATCAACAAGATTGCAGACATGGTGAAAAGAAGTTATTTTTGGCCAAGGATGAACAATGATGTCAAGAAGTTTATTGAAACTTGCACCATCTGTCAGCAAGAAAAAGGTGTGTCAACAAATCAAGGGTTATATCAACCTTTACCAATTCCATCTAGACCATGGGAGTCAATCTCCATGGATTTTGTCATGGGGTTACCTAGAACAAAGTAAGGTTTTGATAGTGTTTTTGTAATCATGGATAGATTTAGTAAAATGGTCCACTTTGTACCTTGTAAAAGCACAAATGATGCTTCTCATATTTCCCATCTTTTATTTAAATATGTAGTTAGGATTCATGGTTTACCTCAGACAATTATATCTAAGAGGGATGTGAAGTTTCAAGGCCACTTTTGGAGGACACTTTTAAAGAAACTTGGCACAAATCTAACCTACAGCTCTGCATATCATCCACAAATGGATGGACAGACTGAGGTAGTAAACAGATCCTTAGGAAATCTCCTAAGATTCTTAACCAAATAGTATGCTTAGAGTTGGGATGTACTCTTGCCCCAAGTAGATTTTTCTTTCAATGATTCTATGAACAAGTCAACAGGCAAGACCCCCTCCTAAGTAGTATATGGCCTTCACCCCAAAGGACCATTGGATCTAGTAGAACTCCCATCTGATTTCAAAATCAATGCTCAAGGACAAGAACTAGCAGAACTTATAACAAAGGTGCAACATGAGGTGAAAGAAACACTACAAAGATCAACTTTGAAATATAAGGAACATGCAGACAAAAGAAGAAGGGAAATCCACTTCAAAGTTGGAGACAAAGTATGGGCATTCTTGAGGAAAGAGAGACTACCTAAGGGTAGATATTCCAAACTTCACATGAAAAAAGTTGGACCATGCAATATTCTTAACAAAATGGGTGAGAATGCATATGAGATCTCTCTTCCTCCCACCTTGCAAATTTCTCCAATATTCAATGTTGCAGACCTAACTCCCTATAAGGGTACAAAAAATCAACCAAATGATCAAAGTAAATAAACAGGTTTGAATGATGAAGATTATGTCACCAATCTCCCACCAAGCAAGTCAGTGGAATTGGACTCCATTTTGGACACCAAAGTCTTGAAGCAGACAAGAAAGAACAAGTACATGCAGTACTTAGTTAAATGGAAAGGTCTTCCTTCCATAGATGCTACTTAGATGACTGAAGACCAGATCAAACAACATGGCACCACTATTGCTCAACTATCCTCAAGTGGGAACTTGAGTTCTCGTCTCATGGGGAGTATGGTGCAGGAGCACCCAAACTAAACCACATGCTCCTATGGACCCTAGGGGTTCATTCAAGGTCCTAAGAGGTCTTTACAAACATAAACACACTAGGGTTAGTCATTGGATCACCATGTAAGACCATAGTACCAAGATTGGAACAATATAAGCCCTTAGGTCACTATGAGTTAGTTATGATCCCAAACCCTATAAATAGGTTTTTTTTATTTTTTATTAGTTTGGATCCACTAGGGATCATCTCAATAACATCTTGACCAAATTTGGTCACTAGAGTTGCAAAAATGCACAAAATGCAAAAGTTGCTCAAAAGTTGTCAAGCAACTTTTGAGCAAACTTAACTTTTTGAAAATCAACTCCCAAATGGTCAAGTTGGTTCAAAATTGTTTTTTAACCATTGGGAGTGCCTACAATAGCCCATTCAGGCGGGTGGTCGGTGAGAGATGTAATTTGTTATTTGAAATCATTAAAATATAACCATTTTCTTGCATTCTGGGAAAAATAGTCATCCTGTACAAATAGGTACAGATAGAGAAGCATGTGAACCTAAAACAAGGAGATATTGGTTTTAATCTTCTTCCTTTTGGTTTTGGTCTCATGCTTTGATCGTCTGTAGGTGTCAAGTTATCCAATTTTTAATCCTACTGCCTGGATTATAGGCCCTAAGTGAGGGTTTCTTAGAAAATTGTTTGTATCTTCACTTTCCACCATGGGAAACTAATAACCCTCGGTGGAAATATTTCTCTTAGGATTACCTTTAACATTATTCAAGATAGGGTTCTCAAGTTGCAGGGAAGTGGGAAAGAATTGATGCCCTAGGTGTATATGCACATGTATGCACCAATCTTGATTTAGGACAGCAGTCATAACTTTTGTCTTGGGATTGATCAAAGGCTCTAAGTCAAAGGAGGAGACATTTTTTCATCCCCTCACATGATCCAATAGTCACTTTTGGCATTGGATGTACCTAAAGGGTACTTTTGTGTAATTGGAGGCCTAATTAGGGCTAATTGGTAGAGCAATTTGGTTCACCATTATGTCTTATTTTCAATTCCAATTTCCAAGGCTTAAGTCCAAAGAATTTGGCCATAAAGGGTATATGAAACCCTAATTATTTCATGTGGTTGTGTGGAGAAATCTCAGATGAGATCAAAATTCCCTCTGAAAAAGGCTACAAGCAAAAACAAAGGTTTGTGAAGCAACCATGGGGATATGGGTTGTCTTTAAGTGAAAGAACCATTGGAACTAAGAAGTAGGGACCTAAATAGACCAAACCCACAAGCATAGGTCACCCTAGTCCTACATGTCATTTTGGGGGTATTCTTGTGATTGAGGGTCATTGGCTTGTGAGACCAACCTAGATAGTTGGTATTGAAGGATTGATAAATCTAGTGATTAGGTTACCCTTGGGGTTTTGG
>MU227340.1:2993346-3010341 GCA_018584345.1 Thuja plicata | reverse complement strand
TTGAGGGTCATTGGCTTGTGAGACCAACCTAGATAGTTGGTATTGAAGGATTGATAAATCTAGTGATTAGGTTACCCTTGGGGTTTTGGGGTTGTGAGAACCTTAATCAAATCCTTCTACTACACTTATGATAAGTGTAAATCCTTGTGACCATCAAAAAGATAACAATCTAGGGTACCTTGCCCTATTGAGAGACCTTTGCCAAGCTTACAGTTGCCCTTCTGCATCAAATACACAATATCATATAAAACCTAGTTTTTTTTGTTAAACAATAAATTTCAATGCTAAAACAAAAAACAAGAGCAAAACTACATAATTTCACTTACATGGTGTACTATAGAAAATCTGATATCAGATCCCTATCTGATATATGATTTTTTTGGCTTGGCTTCCCTGCGTTGAACATTTTCACAATGAAAATGTTGAACGCACCCGCGGGCAACAATATATTATTACTGATGAATATCAGATGTCCGATATTATCAAATATTCAATATTATCGGACATCTGATATTATCAAACATCTGATATTATCGGACATCCGATAATGCTTTAGCTTTGGCTTTTGGCTTGGCCAGGTGTAATGACACCTAGGCCTACTCAAAAGTCAACAAAATTTTGGGTGCGCTTTTGGATGAGTGAAAAACTAATTTTTTCACATCACCAATTTTTGGCATACCTTGATCCTGCACAGACCCATATTGTGGATTATGAGCATGGATTGCAGATCTTGGAGTATATCTTATGTATTGTAATTGATGTTTACTTGTTTTAGGTACCTTGTGTATCTTAGCAAGGGGTTAAATAATTATTTGTATATTGGGAAAGCCTAATTAGCCGACCTAATCAATTATTGTAATAGGGTATGTATGAGAGATATTTTCTCTTGAAAAGATGTAGTTTGTGATAGTGGAATGATGAGAAGGTAATTGAAAAGATAGAGAAGTGTGGAAGCTGTGAAGCTTGATTGGCTGTTGGATGTAGAGCAGATTTTGTGATTATAGTACTTCATTGGAACTGACCAATCAAAGATAGTTGCTATCAGATAGTTGCTATCAGATAGTTCACTAGATTGTATATTTCTTGTATACACTTGTTCAGATTGTTAATCCTTGAGGGTGGATTTAACCTTCTTTGGGCAGTGAGCTCACTGTTACTCTTGACTCCTAACAGGGTCTGTCCTTTAACAGGGACTATGTATGGTAATGTTGTAATAAGCTCCTAACAAGACTAAATCTTTTAACAGGGATACTATACTCTAATTACATCATTTTGGGATGCTAATTCCCATTGGGGTTTTACCTTTAACAAGGTTTCCTTGACAACAAGGATTGTGTTATTATGTTGGCATTTATTGTGTTATCACTTTAATTGAAGTTTTGCTTTATAAAGTTTAATGTTTAATAATCTGTCTCACAATTGATTGACCCCCCCCAGTTGTGTTTGTGTACTGTTATTCCTAACAATTCCTATCACCATCAATGAGTTACATCGACATATGGAAAACATGCCACAATCTCATATGGCTGACAAGTTGATGCATTTTGGAACAACATTGAGGGGTACAAGGTCATATTTGGCTAAATGTCATGCAAAATTGACAAACATGCTTCATCAAATTGGATCACTAACAATTTTCTTTACATGAAGTGTAGCATATTTGTCATGACGCAATTCGCATGTCGTAATGCCAAGAACACTGACCACTTCATAGGAAGCTCAACATTGGTGAAAACAAAATTTTATTGACTATCATCATATAGTTTCACATTACATGTACTTCAGACATACAATATTTAGAAAATAAATTTTAGACTAAGGAATGAATGCCAAAGATTATTGGTGTAGATAGGAGTGGAAACATAGGGATTCACCACATGTGCATGGATTTGTATAGATCAATGGAGCACCCAATGTGGAAAATACTGACTAGAAAAATGAGGAGGAATGAAAAAATACTGAGAGATATTTTCATTCAATTATCCATGCAAGGAATCTCAGAGAAGGTCCTCTTAAGAGAAATATAACAAGATCATACAAATTTGGACTTACATATCTAATAATATATGATATGGATTCTTTATAGCTAATGATATAACCAATATATTATTTTTTTATTTCCAATTGTAACATTCCAAAAAAAATGTCAACATCCATGTCTCAAAAATATAGCACAACTTACAGAGATGGATATTAACCATAATTATGAAGAGCTACTAAATTGTGTAGAATGACATATAGTCTGTAGAGAGGGTGCATGTCGACAAAAAAAATAGGGAAGGATGGTTTGTAGGTAATTATTTCATCAATCAATATTTGTTTATCAAAATTATATATATATATATATATATATATATATATATATATATATAATAAAGGAAATGAAATGTATGCTTTGTTGATATTTATTATAGGTATAATGCTCCTTGGCCATTAAATTTGAGGCAATCAAAATTATATGATGACATAGAAATAGACAAAAAAAAAAATTGAATTAGCAAGAAATGATGACAACGTGAATTCACATAATCATCGCATAATGCAATTATAAAGAGAAAATAGAGATTGGAAGCATGTTCTTTCTAAACATGGAGTAGTTAAATAGTATTCATGAAAAACTAAGAAAATTTCAATAACATAATACCAAATTTTGATGTGTCTTTCAAACATGGAAAACCCTAATGATTTAGCTGCAAGAGAATATAGAAGGATTCTAAAAGATATTATTATAGAACATGTTAGAAATGAATCTTTCCTTGGTGAACTATGTAATTAAAGGATAAAACAAGGACATATCACATATTTGTAATTCCTTTAATAAGGAAATTAGATATTCCTCCTTAAGAGGATTCCTACACATGACACACACTTAATGTGAATGTGGCACACATTGGACATGGGAGTTACATGCAAACTCCTTCACTCATCTCTACTTAAGAGATGCTACTCACACACTTCTAAAGTTGGTTATCATGGTAATTATTCTCCCTTCTTCTCTCATTCTCATTATTTCTCTTACAATGTTGTAATGAGCTTCTTGGTCAAGCTCTCTCTCCTTCTTGGCTTCTTGCCTCATTCATATTATATGCACAAGAGGTTTTTTCTTAGTTTTCCCCTTTCAAAATCTTTGTCTATTGTGTTAAGATTGGATCTTCTTATGCTCTTGGTGAAAGTTCTTGTATCACTCTTCATTCATTTGGTTAAGGTAAAACTCTTCCTTCTTGTTTCACTCTCTTGGATTATTTCCTAATCTCTATTTGTTTTCTTAATATTTCTAACATGGTATCAGAGCTAGCTAATCCTTGTTTTGAGTGTTTGCAAGTTTTTCATTCTTGGTTGATCTAACATTTGTTGCAGATCTCTCTTATCTCCTTTGTCATTTTAGATCTAGTTTTAGTTCATTAGATTATATTTGTTTTTTGGGTTTGGACGGTTCACCGCCAAACTGACTTTATAGGTTTTTTTTCTAGATCTATCTACACCCTTTGTTGGGAGACCGCAAGGGTTTGTATTTTGATCATTCTATCTATATTATAATGCTTTACAAATTATTCAAGCATATTTCTCTGCAAGATTATATATCTCTATTTTTAATCTCTGTTATTATTTTTTCTTTTATGCAAACCATTTAGACATTTATGTGACTGTCATTTTGAAGACAATTTTATACACCCGCACTCAGTCATTCATAACTTTCAAATTATTACTAATTTTGACAATCACTTTGGTGGAATGCCAGATAATTAGGTTTTTCAAAACATATGCAAAAATTAGAAATATCTAACGATGCATTTAAAAGGTATGCCCCCCATAATTTGACTGATTTTTTAGTCTTTGTATTGTTGTTTCTTGTTTTTTTTTTCATTGCATTCTCAGTATTGTTGTTTCTATGTTTCACCTTCTTTGGATGCAATAGCTCCTTTTGATCCTTTTTAGTTTGTACCTATTCATCTTTTCTAGCGCATTCATGTAAGTTCATATCTACCCTCTGCATTGTATCATTTTATTCTCTGACTTCTTCATCCTGGCTTATCCTCTCTCTATATTCGTAGCTCTTAACCAAGCCCTTACACAACACTTGTTGTTGTCATTTATCTCTTCACTTCACTTGCACCAACCCTCTTTTGCATGTTGCGGTTCATGATATTATTATAGATAATTATATCATTTTTTATTATAGTTGTAGTTTTTATTGCATCTTATCATTATATTGTTATTGACATTTTCCATTTTCATTAAAGTTGCAGCTCATTTTGATAACACATTGCAAGTTCCTTGCAGCTGTGCTTTTATCATTACATTCCATCTGGGATTTTTTTCATCATTAGATTATGCTGGTTATCAATTTTATTCAATCCTTTTAACAAAAAATTAACTTTAAATCAAAATCTATTCATTTTTAAAATTACACAAAATTTTAAACTCACATACAAAGTTTTCACTTAATATTTTCTAATTTCAGTTAAACCCATTTTATATTTTTATAATATAAACATAACTCAATTTACATTTCGTTATTTGGTTGCAATAAAATTTTGTTTATCATTTAATCAAAATATTTAAATTTTTTTAATTATTAAAATTTATTGCAATTTAACCAATTTCATTTACGTTAAATTTATTGCTCCTTAACATTATATCTTCATTATATTTCAGTCCATTTGGCTAGATCTCATCATTTTGTTTAATTAATTATGTCATCTTTAATTATGTCTAATCCTCACTATGAATATTCCTCTTTTGATGATATTTTAGATCAAGAAGAGTATATTATTTCTACATTTCTTAATGTTACTTTTCCTTCTTTTGAATCTCCTAGTAGAGATGTTTGTATTGATCAAGATGAACTTCATGAATTCTCTGAATTGAGTACTAATCCTATGATTGTTGTGGAGGTCAATGATACTGACAACAATATTAATGAATATGATACTGACATTACTAGTGATAATGATGCTTATTATAGCTCCACTCTTTATTTTTCATATAACGATGGATACATTACAAATTTGTTTTCTGAAAGTGATGATTACATTCCTGATTACATACATGATTTGTTTTATGCAACTGAAGATTGCATCTGTTATGATATGGATGATTATTCACAATATGATTTTTATTTCCAAAGTGTTACTGATTTAGCACTAGGAGATCCCAATGATGGGAGCTCTACTAGTGGTTATTGCCTTATTATAGGCTCAGGTGTTGATCCATCTCCATCTCTATTTTCTACTGGAAATGAATATACAGAATGCACAAATGCATATCAAGAATCTCAATGGTCACTTGAATATTTGGCCCCCCTCAACAATCAACACCTTTGTATTGTCAAAGTGTTATCCACTTAGAAAAAATTCTTATGTACCATTCAAGCTCCACAATAAAAGTTGAAGAAATGCATGATGATCAAGCTGTCAACATTCTAATGAAGACTCTTTCAAAAGAAACATCTCAAAATTATTGTAAACATTTGGGTTTGATACCCATTGATCTCATCTCCCCAAGTAAAGATTAAAGGGAGATGTTAGAAATTAATCTTTCCTTGGTGAACTATGTAATTAAAGGATAAACCAAGGACATGTCACATATTTGTAATTCCTTTAATAAGGAAATTAGATATTCCTCCTTAAGAGGATTCCTACACATGACACACACTTAATGTGAATGTGGCACTCATTGGACATAGGAGTTACATGCAAACTCCTTCACTCATCTCTACTTAAGAGATGCTTCTCACACACTTCTCAAGTTGGTTCTCATGGGAATTCTTCTCCCTTCTTCTCTCTTTCTCATTATTTCTCTCACAATATTGTAATGAGCTTCTTTCTCAAGCTCTCTCTCCTTCTTGGTTTCTTATCCCATTCATTTTATATGCACAAGGGAATTTTTCTTAGTTTTCCCCTTTCAAAATATTTGTCTTGTGTTAAGCTTGGATCTTCTTATACTCTTTGTGGAAGTTCTTGAATCACTCTTCATTCATTTGGTTAAGGTAAAACTCTTCCTTATTTCTTCACTCTCTTGGATTATTTCATAATCTCTATGTGTTTTCTTAATATTTCTAACAGAAAGAGACATTGGAGTTCAAGAAATATGTCAAATGCTATAATAAATTTTTCTAATGGAGAACAATAGAAGATTTGTTAGTCTAAATGTCTCATGTGAAGTGTTCAAACATGTAGCTATAAATAATGAGGATAATGATGAACAAACAAAATCTTTCACTAATGGATATAAAAAATGCCTCTTTGCACAAAATGTATCATATTAATTGATGTAGCCATATCATGGATATGCCACAATGCACAACTACATGACCCTCAGTGATAAACAACAAAAGGCAATCAACATAATTTTGACACACTATCATAGCAATCAAAATAGCCCATTTTCATGACAATTAAATAAATAACAAGAATAGGAAAGTCATATTTGATTGGTGTCATAAGACAAGATATTCAAAACATAAAAATGTCATGTCCTTCTTCTCTTCTTTTGCTTACACCAACTAAGGATTTGCAACCTTTAATAAGAGATTATACAGTTCATTCAAAACTGAGAGTCCCATTAAAGATTTTTCTCAACCATAAAGAACAATAATTACAAGTTTTCAAGAAGAAATGACACGTAACAAATATATTTTGATTGATTAAATGAGCTTCATTGGCCAGAACATGTTAGCAAACAGAGATTCTCAACTAAGACGAGTATTCCCACAAAGTGTAGACATAACCTTCATAGGCATATTTTCATTTTTATCATTGAGGGAAACATTTGATGTCATTTTTAATAAAATTTATATGTATTAAATTCAAATAATATTAGCATACAATTTCAAAAAGAAATATAATCTTTTAGATATATCTATGATTTAGGTTGGAGACTTGAGTCACTTGGCTCCAGTCAATGATAGATCGACACATTATAGCAATAGATGGGCAAATTTATTATCAGAGGAATTCAAAATTGTGGTTACTTTAGATGAATTATTTAGACAATATGAATAAAACATCCAACAATAAAGATTTTGTCAACTTTTGACAAATCTTAGAGATGCAAACCCACAAATTGATGACTCAAAATTGCTTATGATGAGAACCCCCCCTAGTTTAAATGTTTCAAGAAATGATGAATTTGAAAATTCTATCCATTTATTTTCAACAAATGACAATGCTCATAATCATAACAAGAAATTTTTTTGTTCATTGAAGCATCTTATTGTACGTAATGTTACAACAAAATCAAGAAGTGTTAATACAATATAAGATTGTTCAAATGGTGAACTTGATCTAGAGTTATTGATCAATAAGAATTCAAGGGTGGTGTTAACTTCAAATCTCTGATTACAAGTAGGTCTTGTAAATGGAGGGCTAAGGTATATTGAAAAGATTGTCTACAAACCAAGAAGTACTCCACATGAACCATCAACACATGTCACAATTGATTTTGACAATTACTCTAGAATACCATTTGAAGATCATCATTTAAATATAGTTTCAATAACACCAATACAAAGGGGTAGAACACTTCAATTACCATTAATATTGCATGTGAATTTACAATTCATAAATCTCAGGAACTGGCTCTTTCAAAAGGCATAGTTGATATAGGGCCAAGAGAAAGAACAAGATTGTCATTTATGGTAGTATCTTGTGTAAAGTATCTACGTATCAAAATAAGGTCACCATTCACATATGAAATAAGTAAAGGCTATGGTCATACTTACCTAAAATAAGTATGATTGTAACCTAAGTTACTTTAGTAACATCTTAATTTATAATAGTAATATTTTATTTTGAGAAGGATGTCTCTCTGTTGAAGACAATTATTCAATTGTGTATTGTCATTGATGTTACACATGTATTTACACTTATGTAGTGATGTTACACAAATGTCTACATTCAGACCAAGCATAGTTGGTGAAATAGAATGAGTTGTTTTAGTTTTGACCAAGTTCAGTCGGGTATTGAAGAAGTTTAGTGTTGACCGAGTCACTCGGGCATTTTAGTCATGATGGGCCATTCAATGGTAGCCGAATAACAATGATTTATATTCT
Organism: Thuja plicata; assembly: GCA_018584345.1. Taxonomy (NCBI): domain Eukaryota; kingdom Viridiplantae; phylum Streptophyta; class Pinopsida; order Cupressales; family Cupressaceae; genus Thuja; species Thuja plicata. The sequence goes on along the minus strand of MU227340.1, from coordinate 3,002,288 downwards.
ATAATTAATTGGTTATATGAGGTCGAATGAATTGTGATTTATTATTTAGAAGTATATTCAAGTTGACTTGACAGGGCTTACCATATATATGAAAGGTCAATTTTGGTTTGAATGTGTGGAAGTGCAAGTGTGAAAGTGCAAGCAGAAGTGTGGAATTCTATGATATGAAGAGTGAAGGCAAAATCAAACAAGATTTTGATTAAGTACAAATCACTCAGAGTTACAATAGAACATCTGATCAGCAAGGATCCAGTCATAATCAGAACAAGAGATCTGAATCAACAAATATAGTTTCTTACACATACAGGTCAATTCATTGTTACTCTCTAACAATTGTAGCAGTGATCTCAAATATCTTAACAGAGTAGACTTAACAATATTTTTGTAAATCCTTTCACAAGGTAGCATTTCTATGTTGAAGTGTTGAAGACCTCTAACAAGGCCACTCCTCACAGGGAGATTAAATCCTTTAACAGGGTCACACCTAACAGTGTGTTATTGTAACCTTTTTACAGGGTTGGCTCCTAACATGGATCACTTTAGAAGAGTGAAAAAAATATAACTAGTTACATTGGTGGTTTTTCCCATATTGGGTTTCCACGTTAAATCTTGGTGTCACCTGTGTATATGTTATTTTCTTTATGCTTTATGTTTTTGCACTTAATCACTAAAGTATAATTGCATTAGATATTATAAAGATTGCTTTGACACGTGAGTTACAGAAGAATATCTTAATTAACCAAGTAACAATGTTAAAGTATTTAAGACATCTTAGGGATAAAGGATTTATTTTGAAGTAACTGATTCACCCCTCCCCTCTCAGTTACTTATCTCATTTCTAACAATCGGTATCAGAGCTTCAAGTTCTTTCAGAGAAGGTTTCAATACCTAAGCTAAAGATCAGAGATGTCTTACAGAAGGGAGATCCCAAAGCTAAACAAAGACAACTTCCTATCATGGCAAGAGTTGATGAAGCTACATCTATATACTATCAGAGATCCTGGTTTGCAATTTTTGGAAAGAAAATATGTGGAACCAACAAGGACTAAGACTATGGAATAGATGATGGAACAGAAGCTTCATAATATAATGATGATTGATATAGCTTCTTCACTCAGCTACTCAGAATTTGATGAAGTCAAGGATTTCCCTACAACCTATGATATGTGGAAGAAATTATAGGACATTCATGGAGGAGATGAAAATGTAAAGAGAGCCAAAGAAAAAATTCTAAGAGGAAAATTTGACCAGATGAAAATGAAAGGAGAAGACATTACAAGATACAATGAAAGAATCAAGAAGATTGTGAGTGCCATCAGAGCTGCAGGTGGAATAATTGAAGATACAACTGTGGTCAGCAAGGTACTAAGAAATTTACTTCCTATGTATGCTATAAGAGTTTTAGATATTCAAGAGATGAGGTGCAATAAAGATATAACTCTGGATACATTAGTGGGAAGGCTTACAAATTTTGAGCTGGACAACTTTGACAATTACTCTCCTAGCTCTAGCAATCTTGAGTCTACATTCAAAGATAAATTGATCCTTGGTAAGAAGGATAGATACTCAAAAGGGAAGCAGATTAAAATTCATAGTGATGATGAATCTGATGATAAAGATCTTGACATCATTGAAGCATTACTTGAAAGAAGAGTTGCAAAAGGAAAATACAGAGGAAAGATACCATTGATTTGTTTTTCATGCAATGAGTTTGGTCACATTGCTGCAAAGAGTCCGAACAAAGAAGACAAAGATGAGAAAAAGTTTTAAAAATTCAAAGGCAAGAAAGATTTCAAGAACTACAAAAGCTACAAGGATAAAGGTAAGAAGTCTTGTTATATTTATAAAGATTTTGATAGTGATGAAGAAGATGATGAAATGGTTTATATTGCTACTAAGGATGAGTCAAATGAAGAAGATGAAAAGACATCAATTTTATCACACATGGATAATGTATAGTGGTTGTTCTCATCAAATGACTGGTGATAAGACAAAATTTGAACATCTTGAACACTATGATGGTGGGAGTGTCAGTTTTGGGAATGATGAACCTTACCCTGTAAGAGGAAAAGGTTGCATTATTATGATAGAAGGAATCAAATGTGATAATGCTTATTGGGTTGAAGGATTAAGGAGAAATCTACACAGTGTAGCATAGCTGAACAACATTGGCTTCAAGGTAGAATTTATGAATGGTAAGGCCAAGATCCTGGATGGTAAAGGGAACCTAGTGAGAACTGGTAGGCAAACAAAATGTAATCTATTATATCTTGATCTCACTAATGTGATAGCTAAATGTGGGCCTCTAATTTAGCCATACACTTCAACATGGTCATTGATCTTCAATCACATACATAAATGAATATAGATTAATTCATCCTGCATGCGTGAATGAATCGACCTGTTGCCTCCTAGTAGGCAGGAGTATGAGCTTTCTCTCAGATCATCACAAGTTCAGTGACTACACCGAAGACCTAAACGAAGGATTTAATCTAGATGATTGAGCTAAGGGCCCGTTTGGTTGGGGAATTGGAAAATGAAACAAATCATGGTTATCCATAGCCTGGTTATGCAAACCCTGGTTTTCATTTTTTGGGACTGTTTGGTTGACCTGGAAGATGGATTTGTAAATCCACATTCCAGCAGTTAAATCGACGCAGCGCTCCGGACCCGACAAGATATATAAAAAAATTTAATCATACAAACCTTGGAGTGTATTGGACCCGACGACAAAGTTAAAATGGCTTTAATCTCTATGAAAACCATGGAGATGAAATTCATTCCACCTCTTTAGCAAGAATTTGGAAATCCACATTTTTGCACAAATGGGGATTTGCAAATCCATATTCACATTCAATTTAGAGGTCATCAAACAAGGAATTGCACCCCATAACCGGGTTATGGGCTGCATAACCCAGTTAGGGGGTGCAACCAAACGGGCCCTAAATGATTGATTATCTACATGAAAAATGCAAATGCAGATTGTTGTTCATCCAAAGCTGACTAAGATTCATTTTAGAAGCACCAAATTGAAATATGAGAGATTCAGTTTTTAAGCCCAAAACAAAGTGTGCTCTAAGTTAGATTGTTTGCATGCTTTGAAAGTAATAAATAACAATCTAAATAAATGAAAGCTAAAATTCTAGAAAGCTAAGATGAAAATGCAGTATAATAACATTAGATAAAAAGTTAGGATCCTTTGTGAAGGAAAAGAGTTTCTCTTTTATAGAAATCTCTCTCGAATCGACGGTCGAGATTGAACAAAAAGAGTGGCTCAGATTCAATTGAAGAAGCACAATCCATGTGCAAGTGATTCAATTGGTCGAGAGAGTCAGTTGACTAAACTGACTAATCAGTTTTTTTAAAAAAATTCCATATTCAGTTTTCAGTTAACAGAAATGTTTCCAAAATGATAAACAGTGGAGAACCAATTAACTGAGTGGAAGTAGATTGTTTCCATTTTGATAATCAGTCAACTGAATTTGATGATGTCATATGCATTTTTAATAAATTAATTGATTTTGAATGCACATTTATGTTTTTATAATTAATTTAATTTCTTTTTTATTTAATTAAAATTTTTGTAATTTTATTTAATTAATATGTCAGAATATCAATTAAATAATTAACATAATGTTTATTTTCCAATGTAATGTGATTTTAGGAATTAATTAATTAATCAAGTAAGATGAATAATTAGGACCTAGGGTTTAGGTCAGATCAGTTTGACTTTGATGAATTGTATGTTTGATTTAGGACTTAGGTTTAATCAAGATTAGGGTTTCTTGATTAATTGTTGAGATTGGGGGTCTAGGGTTTATGTGACCATTTTTAGGTGATTACAGTTTTCACCTACTTGGCAGAAATTCTATTAGCAAAAATTGACTTGATTTGAAGTGATGAAGCCAATTTGATCAATGTGCCTGGTTTCAATAATGAATAGCTCATCTAAGACCGATCTGTTTGGTTTCGAGTGTATCCATCACTGTATAAGAAAATTGATTGGGTTTCTTTTGATTATGATAATCTCAACTTGATGTGATGCGATGAAGCTGAGATTCCCCAAGTGATAGGGCCTTGATTGATTGAGGTGATCATTGAAAACCTAGTAAGCATGCCTGTGTCGCCATCCTTTTTCTCAATTTCAAATTTTTTTTGTATTTTTGATTTTTTTGATTGATACATCAAGGTGCCTATTGCTAGGTTTTCACCAAGATGATCATTTTTTCAGCACATTTTCACCTTTTAGATTTTTCAGAGATTAATCGATCTCAAGGAAGATCACACTGGTTTGCCCCCAATGTCTAGCAAGGTAGAGGGCATTACAGATGGATTAGAAAATAGACAATGATGGATGAAGAGTGTGAATGCAACCCTCAAAGACAGTCTCCTCAAGATTACCCAAGCTATGGAAAAAATGGAATATAGCAATGTAGGCTCAGGGAGCGGTGCTGGATAGCATAATGACCTGATGTCATGAAAAGCATGTGGTCCAAAGGAGTGGACATATCAAGAGAATTTTGAGAAATAGTATTTCAATTTTTTTCGTTCTTCATTTAGATCAAGACCAAGGGGTCAATGTTGGATAGGATATAGCTATGATAGCGCAATCAGGATAAGGGTTGATGGAAGCTATGAGTGAATGTTTTGGATTATGGCATGAATGCTCAGAGATAGAAAGGATAGGCTTGGGATAAGCAAGATGATGATAGGATGCCATGGATGAGAGAAAGTGAATAGGCTGATGGAAAGGATAATGCATGTCATGATACATGATGCTCATGGATAGGCTCAACCTTGTCAAGATCACAGGAAGGAACATGGATGCTCATAGGCTAGCTGGATGTAAGATATGATGGATAATATGACATGGAAGGAACTTTCCCCCAAGTGAAGAGTGCAAGTAGAGGGAATTACGCATGACGCCTGTTTGCCAGGTTTTCATCATGGTACTTATCCAAGGCACCACAAGAAGTGGTTTTCACCATAGGATAGATTGATTTATCTTTAATTTTGCTACCAAGGTGCATGTTTGCCAGGTTTTCACCAACGCACTTTTTATGTTTTCTTTTCTGTACTTTTGATCTTTTTGGAGTAACTTAAGCTTCTACTCTTTAGATAGTGCTCCTTTCAAGGATATGTTGTGATATGCTAAGTACAAGAGTGCTCCTTTGAAGGATATGTTGTAATAGAAACAATTCAACTCTTTCAGACATGCAGGATGAATGAATCGATATTCATTTCTATATGCAGCTGAAGTACAATGACCATGTTGAAGTATACTGCTAAATCAGAGGCCCCTCTTTGAATTGATGTGCAATCAGTGCATTGATTCAAAGAACTGTTATTGATGAGATCAAGAATAGTTTGATTTGAAGTGATGAAACCATTCTTTTGAAGAAGAAGACTAACTTTGAGCTTGATTAGACGAAGATTAATCAAAAGATATAAAACAAAATGCTTAGTTTGATTTGAAGCGATGAAACTGAACATCTGTCAAGAACTCTTAAACCTTTTTGATTGGTTTGAATAGATAACTAGTTTTATTTGAAGCGATGAAACTGATTACCATTAAGAGATTTGATTAGCAAGAAAATTGACTTTATTTGAAGTGATGAAGCCAATTTGATCAATGTATCTAGTTTCAATAATAAATAGCCCGTATAAGACTGATCTTGTTTGGTTTCGAGTGTATTCACCACTGTATAAGATCATTTATTAGGTTTCCTTTGATTTAAGATGATCTCAATTTGATTTTATGTGATGAAGTTGAGATGACCCAAGTGATGGGGTTTTGATTGAGGATGTGATCACTGGAATGTTGATGTCCTAATCCTGCCCCCCCTAGGTGCCCCAGTGATGAGAAGCAATTTGATTGATTAGACAATTTAGGAAGAAACTGATTTGATTAGAAAGAGGTCCCATGTGGTTAGGATAGACTCTATACTTGATGAGAGGTCATGTTGACCAAGATTGACCAAAAGTAAGATACATGGATTGATGAGAAGAAAAGCATGAGAGATTTCTATTGGTTGTGCAAGTGGTCAAATTCATATTTTGATTTCGATCCTGAAAATAGAATCAGGACAGTGGATTTAGCAAGGGGTGTCATGACCACTTGACGATGAGAAGATTGATCGATAAGAATCCCAGATCCTTCACATTGGATAGAGATACAATTATTATGCTTATTTCATCACTATGCAGATGCAGATGCAAATGCAAGTGCAAGACTAACATGAATGCAACCTAAGGTGTAGTCACTGAGCTTTAGCTTTGAAAATTTTCATCATTGAGAATTTTTGGAACATCGAAGTCGATACAATCCTTACTGGTGCCACTGCGACCATAAGAATATGAATATGACTTTCATCAGATAAGATATGGGAAAATAATGTAAGCATCGAGGCATAAAAGCTGAGATGACCTGAACATTGTTTCCAGTTTTTGATAGTGCAAGGGTACACTAGTATCGAGGCATTCAAAGACAAGATAACCATGAGTGATCTTGTGTAAACAAGCAGAGAAATAACAGTTAAGGAGATAGTTCCAACCTCACCTTGGCATAAAAATAAAGAGGATCAAGGGATGTGAGGATTTTCCACCTTAATGTAGGAGCTCTTATCACATACACCTAGTTTATTTGACATTGTTGTATCATTGGGACCACACCAACAAGCAGTAGATAAAGAAAAGATTAACGAAATCAATGAGAACAGGTAGCATACAAATAAAAGTTCAGCATACTTCTGCTAGTTTCAAAGTATTCAGATGTGTATATGTATGAGGTGTTGAGAAACACCTTTGTGCTGGTGAGTGCTTTGTGTTTGATTACTATCGATCTATTGTGTATGTTTGTGATATCCAATGTGTGTTAAGAAACATAGATGCATCCAAAGATAGTGTTAAGAAACACTATTGATTGTGGTGTTGAGAAACACCTATTTGCATTAGTAGCGAGTTGTCCTTCAGAAATGAAAAGATTACTGACTCTAGTGTAAACCAAATATGTGATCAAATTTGGAGACCCATGCCCCTAGTAGTAAGCAGTGATAACTGACTTGACTCATACTGCGAGGACAAATCTGATTTGATTTCCCCCAGGTTGACTCTGGATCGGTTTCAAGCCAGGAGGGTTCTCAGAAGAACTAGAGTATCACTAAAGTGATTGAAAGCTTATGTACAAACTGAAGCAAAAGATTGCCAAGATTGAGCATTGATAGATGGAGCGCTAAGTACAAGAGGCGACTGTTTACCAAGTTTTCACCTACTTGGCAGAGATTCTATTAGCATAAATTGACTTGATTTGAAGTGATGAAGCCAATTTGATCAATGTGCTTGGTTTCAATAATGAATAGCTCATCTAAGACCGATCTGTCTAGTTTCGAGTGTATCCATCACTATATAAGAAAATTGATTGGGTTGCTTTTGATTATGATAATCTCAACTTGATGTGATGCGATGAAGCTGAGATTCCCCAAATGATAGGGCCTTGATTGATTGAGGTGATCATTGAAAACCTGGTAAGCATGCCTGTATTGCCATCCTTTTTCACAATTTCAATTTTTTTTTGTATTTTTGATGTTTTTGATTTTTTTGATTGATACATCAAGGTGCCTATTGCTAGGTTTTCACCAAGATGATCATTTTTTTAGCACATTTTTCACTTTTTAGATTTTTCAGAGATTAACCGATCTCAAGCAAGATCACATTGGTTTGCCCCCAATGTCTAGAAAGGTAGAGGGCATTACAGATGGATTAGAAAATAGATAATGATGGATGATGAGGGTGAATGCAACCCTCAAAGACAGTCTCCTCAAGATTACCCAAGCTACAGAAAAAATGGAATATAGCAATGTAGGCTCAGGGAGCGGTGCTGGATAGCATAATGACCTGATGTCATGAAAATCATGTGGTCCAAAGGAGTGGACATATCAAGAGACTTTTGAGAAATAGTTTTTCAATTTTTTTGTTCTTCATTTAGATCAAGACCAAGGGGTTAATGTTGGATAGGATATAGCTATGATAGTGCAATCAGGATAAGGGTTGATGGAAGCTATGAGTGAATGTTTTGGATTATGGCATGAATGCTCAGAGATAGAAAGGATAGGCTTGGGATAAGCAAGATGATGATAGGATGCCATGGATGAGAGAAAGTGAATAGGATGATGGAAAGGATAATGCATGTCATGATACATGATACTCATGGATAGGCTCAACCTTGTCAAGATCACTGGAAGGAACATCGATGCTCACAGGCTAGCTGGATGTAAGATATGATGGATAATATGACATGGAAGGAACTTGCCCCCAAGTGAAGAGTGCAAGTAGAAGGAATTACGCATGATGCCTGTTTGCCAGGTTTTCATCATGGTACTTATCCAAGGTGCCACAAGAAGTGGTTTTCACCATAGGATGGATTGATTTATCTTTACTTTTGCTACCAAGGTACCTGTTTACCAGGTTTTCACCAAGGCACTTTTTCTCTTTTCTTTTCTGTACTTTTGATCTTTTTGCAGTAACTTAAGCTTCTGCTCTTTAGATAGTGCTCCTTTGAAGGATATGTTGTGATAGCCCAAGGCTGGTGAAAGTATGCTCAAAGATGTAGATAGGGTGATGGTAGGGAAGAATGATATGGAGGAGAAGGGAGATGGTAGCCAAGGATTTATGTGAGGGATTGGATGAGAGGAATGGAAGGATATGGTGATAAGATCAATATTGACACACCCCTTGAAGGGTAGTGGATGGATGGAGGAAAAGTGAATGAAATAGCTTGAGGCTTCGATGTATGAGTGGATATGGATCTTGGTACACAAGGACCCAAGATGGATGAAGTACTCAAGGTAATGGTTTTTTGGATAGGAGGACCCAAAATAGAGTTAGAAGATGGGAGACATTTAGATGGAGATGCAGTTGAAGACTTTGGAAGCTTGGATGCCAAC
>MU227340.1:2964237-2979422 GCA_018584345.1 Thuja plicata | reverse complement strand
GCATTAAAGGCTCTTACATATTCATTTATGAGTCTCCAAATTTATAAATGAACCTTGTCCCCCCTCTCTCTCTCCCATTCTTCTATAAATAGAAGCCTGTTTTGAGAGCAAATAAGCCTTCACCTTAAGATCAAAAATACATTGTTATGCTATTAGATTCACTCTAGATTCATATCTCATCTTTCATTTCATGCTAGTTTATTGTTTCTATTTCATCTTTTAGAGCTAGAATACATGCTTTTCCATCTTTTTAGCTTGTTTTAATCTTAAATCCTTCATGCTAGAATAGTATTGGTCACTGATTTATGGCATATTCTAAGGGCTAAATATGTTATTCATTACACTCTTTCTAGTTAGAAGGCAATAGGCCGATATTAGTGGTTTTGAACGTTTTATCTAACCATTTCAACTAATGCAATGACCTATTGAGTGTTTGTGTTGATTCTGACAGGTACCCATTTACACACACACATCAATTAGATGGGACATAGTGATTTTCAAATGTAAGTGGATTCTTGTATTTTTTATTTCTTTGTTGCACATCTAAATTGCTTCCAAAAGACTTGGGGAGTGTGGATGAATAGGGCCGATATGACTGGTTCATATGGATGGGTTGATAGGGAGAGTTCAAAGATGCATGTCTTTATTGATCTTGATAGGGTATAGGGTAAGTAGACAGAGGGATATAAGGACCCAATATAGATGGAAGGTTTGATGGTTTCAGCTTTGGGATATAGGGACCAAGATTGGACTTGGAGGATAGTGAAGGTTGATGCTTATGTTTGAATGGAGGGATATAAGGTGTGGAAGAGATATCAACATCTTTAGAGTGAGTTGCATTGCCAAGGCTCTTCTCTTTTGAATTCGTCTGTATATCAATAGTAGCTTGAGCAACGTTGATAGGAGCAACTGGAGCTTGAGTGGATTCATTTTTTTTGCAAGAGATTTGGAGGAATAATTTTTTCTTGAGGTGGATATGGAGGAGCATGACAAGGAGATGGTGGGATGCTCTAATCTTTACAAGGATCTTTAGATGGTGTACAATTTTTATTTTCTATAGGCCCATTAGAGATGCCAGAAAGGATATCTTGATCTTGCTCTGGAGATGGATAGATATCTTCTTGGAAGACATGGAAGGGGATGAGAGAACCATCATGGGACTCTTGAGGTATGTGAATTTGGTCAACTATTGGATAAAGATGGATGGTGTCTTGATCTTGATCATTACAGGTATTTATTTCTTCACACTTTGGATTGCCCTCTTGACATGGAGCCACTTCTAAGGACGAGGTAGGAGTTTTTATCTGCATAATAGATTCTTGACATGCTAATGGACAATCATTTATAATAGGCATGATAAGAAATGAAGCACATGGAAGCTTTGGGTCAATGATCTTTGAAGGCTGAGAAAGACTTACAGATGTATGCTGATTAGCTTGGATCTCTTTTAGAGATAGTCCCTGAGATTAGACATAGTTGGCATTAGGCTCAGTTCTTAATGGAGATGGTGTGGCTGGTTTTGAAGCTTTAGGAGATGGAGGAATGGTTGAATAAGTAGATGTGATATGCAAACCATTGCTAGACATGGATTATTGATATTGATCATGCTCAAGATTAGATGAATCATTAGGATTGTCAACTTTGATTATGCCATCATCTATGAGATCTTGTATTTTATGTTTCAACTCCATGCAAGATGAAGTTTTATGCTCATTATGTTGATTATATGCACAATAGTTAGTCAAGAATCTTTGTCCATGTGATGTGGCTTGAGGTAATGTGATGAGATCATTATCAAGAAGTTCTTCTAATGTAGATTCATAAGATTTCCCCAAAGGAGTGAAGTCTCTCGTTCATTTAACCCAAGGTTTTTCTTTCATGATGTTACTAATCCCTTTGGAGGAAGACTTCATGGTGTTTTCAACAACTTTTAGGGCTTTGGAGCCACTTGCTTGATAATGATCAAATAGAAAAGGATAGATTGAGCTTGATTATGATTTTTTGGATTGTGTATCCTTTTCCCCCTTTAATTCTTGGATTTCAGATTGCATAGTTTGAAGTTGTTTTGATAAAGCTACCATAAGAATCTCTTCTTGTGCATTGTTAGGACCATAAGGTTTAGCCCATTTTATTTTAGACATTGTAATATTGGGTTGATGCACTTGCTTAGAAGATTGAAGAGGAGGTATGATGAATCAATTGATTGACTGACAGGTGTTGAAGTGATATCTAAAGTGCTGATTAAGTCCAAGATCAAAGGACAAAGGAGATGAAATCCAACTGAGAGAGAGAAGAAATGACTCTGATCTTGAGTCAAGGTTAATGAACCTGCTTTCACAACTTAGGATAGGGACAGTGCAGACAAAATGATTAAGATAACAAGTCACTTGGACTAGCATAGCAAAATTAGATTTCAAAACAACAACGAGTCAGGTTGTCAATAGATTGTAGTCAAAGATAAACTAGCGATGATGTTAATGAGAACACAGATTTGTGAAAATTCAGACAGAACCTTCACAACAGAATACAGAATTGGACAACAAGTTGATAGATTTCCAGAGTTTGATAACAGATGCAAAAACTTAGACAAGAGTTGACAATTAACACCTAGAAGTGCAGATTTTGAATCGTTGATCATTTTGATGTTTGATTGGATGTTTCAGACGAGATACGACAAACAAGTACCTAAAGTGTACAATTTTCCAGATTGTTTGATTGTTGGATTGTTGTTGTTTTAGTGAACACTCACGCAAGACACATCATGGAGATTGTTTTTTGTAAAAATAAAATAATAGAAACACCACAATCCTAGGATAGCCAGGGCAATATCTGTTGAGTTCCCACTTGAACCGAAGTTCAGCCACGTCTACTCATAGCGGACAACTTAGAAGCTTGGAGGCACAGGCTCCTCCTTACATGTGCACTCACTTCTCAGGCACACTAAGCTTCGAATCCCAAGGGTAATCACTTCCCAAGGGACCATTATCTCTACTAAGAGCCGTGAAAGTGTGGGACATCTTAGTTGGTCTCTGACCTTCCGCGCCAATAGATAGAGGGATTTTGGATACTAGAACAAAGTTTGTAGTAAGGACATCTATTCAGGTGGTTGTGATCAAGTCATTTTCCCAATTAAGGGGGCTCTCCCAACCCTTTCAAAGCAAGGCTTTCACCTTAACAGTGTAGGTACTTTAACACACCACTAGGGTACTAGAGGAGATTTTGGTTGCCACAACAAATTCACACCTATCCATTGTGAGACTAATCACAATGACATTTTTTGTATACTGGTTTGGAAGGGCTTGGCTTTAGCTTGTTACTAGTTGGGAAATCCACTCTCACCGGCTCTGTTAAAGAATTCAAGAGGTAGCCACGCTAAAGGATTTGTATGGATTTCTCTTTCACCCAAGTTTCATGAAGGTGAGGGGAGAGGATGCGTCCATGCAATTCCTTGGGTTTACAAAACTAGAAGACACTTCAAGCAAAATAAGAAAATGACAATAATGTTTCTGGATTTCTGATCATCCCAAAAGGGTGAGAGAATAATTTCCTGACATTATTGTCATTCCTAAAATATCAAACAAATGTTCTTTTTAAGAATTCTTGCATGTGGGTTCCTATTTTAAGAAATCAAAAACAAAATGCAAGCACAATGTTTTGCATTCTATCGATCAAAGGCAACCTGCAAGATGATTCATTAGTAGTTTGTATGCATCAAACACATTAGTAGTTTTCTCAATTTGTCTTCATCCCATGATTTCCAAAGTGCTGCACAGATCATCAGTAACACAGAAAACATGTATACAAAGGAAAAGCATACAAACCAATTGAAATTAGAAAAAGTGCACCTTGATTTTTTAATGCTTTTTACCTAGTCATAAAGATAAAATTTTTAGATATATCTCTAGACCAGAAAAATAAAAATGAAAACAAATAACCCCTCTTAAAAATTAGTGATTTTTCCAAAAAAGTAAGAATTTTCAAAAAATTCCTTAATTTGTGCCCTAGGGACCCTATTTTTCAAAACAGACCAGTTTTCAAAGATGTATTTATTTCGGTCATTATTTGTCATGCAAATAAAAAAATCAGAGAATGGACCCCATTTAGATTTTGAAGAGATTTCCAAAAAAGTAAGAATTTTTAAAAAATTCTTTAATTTTTGCCCTAGGGACCCTATTTTTCAAAATAGACCAGTTTTCAAAGATGTATTTATGTCGGTCATTATATGTCATGAAAATAAAAAACTCAGAGAATAGACCCCATTTAGAATTGGAAGAGCTTTCCAGAAATATAAATTTTTTAGAGAAATTCACTAATTTGCACCCATAATTAATTTTTTATGAAAAATCATAAAAAGATTATAAATCGCACAAAATTAATCATAAAAATCTGACTTTCGGACTGTAGGCTCCTAATACCATCCCCAACCTGCAAAACCAATTTCATAAATAGATTCCAAGCCGTTTATGAGATATGATCAAATCATTGAAAACCTGCGTACAACATCAAAACAACAAACAAAATTGAATGCAAAAGTTAATAATGAGGCCAGAAATTGAATATTCTGCCCCACGGTGGGCGCCAAAAATGTGATAGCTAAATGTGGGCCTCTAATTTAGCCATACACTTCAACATGGTCATTGCTCTTCAATCACATACATAAATGAATATAGATTAATTCATCCTGCATGCGTGAATGAATTGACTTGTTGCCTCCTAGTAGGCAGGAGTATGAGCTTTCTCTCAGATCATCGCAAGCTCAGTGACTACACCAAAGACCTAAATGAAGGATTTAATCTAGATGATTAAACTAAATGATTGATTATCTACATGCAAAATGAAAATGCAGATTGTTGTTCATCCAAAGCTAACTAAGATTCATTTTAGAAGCACCAAATTGAAATATGAGAGATTTAGTTTTTAAGCCCAAAACAAAGTGTGCTCTAAGTTAGATTGTTTGCATGCTTTGAAAGTAATAAACAAAAATCTAAATAAATGAAAGCTAAAATTCTAGAAAGCTAAGATGAAAATGTAGTATAATAACATTAGATAAAAAGTTAGGATCCTTTGTGAAGGAAAAGAGTTTCTCTTTTATAGAAATCTCTCTCGAATCGACAGTTGAGATTGAACAAAAAGAGTGACTCAGATTCGATTGAAGAAGCACAATCCATGTGCAAGTAATTCGATTGGTTGAGAGAGTCAGTTGACTGAACTTACTGATCAGTTATTTTGGAAACTTCCATATTCATTTTTCAGTTAACTGAAATGTTTCCAAAATGATAAACAGTGGAGAATCAGTTAACTAAGTGGAACTAGATTGTTTCCATTTTGATAATTAGTCAACTAAATTTGATGATGTCATATGCATTTTTAATAAATTAATTAATTTTGAATGCACATTTATGTTTTTATAATTAATTTAATTCTTTTTTTATTTAATTGACAATTTTGTAATTTTATTTAATTAATATGTCAGAATATCAATTAAATAATTAACATAATATTTATTTGCTAATGTAATGTGATTTTAGGAATTAATTAATTAATCAAGTAAGATGAATAATTAGGACCTAGGATTTAGGTTAGATCAGTTTGACTTTGATGAATTGCCTGTTTGATTTAGGACTTAGGTTTAATCAAGATTAGGGTTTCTTGATTAATTGCTGAGATTGGGGGTCTAGGGTTTATGTGACCATTTTTAGGTGATTACAACTAAAGGTTCATGCTTTATTGCACAAGAAGAAATTTGGTTATGGCATAAAAGGTTGTGTCATGTAAATTTTGATAATATGGTAAACATAAGCAAGAACAAGAGAGTCAGAGGTATTCCTACTTTGAAGAAACCCGAGTTAGCAATATGCAAACAATGTCAAATTGGAAAGATGAGCAATACAAGTTTCAAAAGCAAGAATTACAATACTGATGAAGTCTTGGAATTGGTACATACTAACCTATGTGGACCAATTGGAACAACAACCTATAGTAGAGAGAATTATTTTATTCTATTTGTTGATGATCATTCTAGAATGATGACTATCATGTTTCTCATAGAGAAATCAGAAGTTTTTCTAAAATTCAAATGCTATCTTGCAAGAGTTGAAAAGGAAACATGAAAGAAACTAAAATGCCTAAGATCTGACAGAGGAGGAGAATTAATTTCTAATGATTTCAATGAATTTTGTAATGAGAGAGGAATCAAAAGATAGGTATCTTCCCCTGGTACACCATAACAAAGTGGAATAGTAGAAAGAAGAAACAGATCCATCATGGATTGTGCCAGAACCCTAATGATTGAAAAGAATGTTGCTGCCAAATACTAGAAGGAGGCCATTAGCACTAAAGTTTTCACCTTGAACCAAGTTCAACTGAAGAAAGGTAGTAACCAAACACCTTTTGAAATATGGTATGGCTATAAACCTAATGTTCATTATTTTAAAGTATTTGGAAGTAGATTTTACATCTTGAAGGAAGCAAGAAATGGAAAAATAGATGCAAAAAGTGATGAAGGAATATTCCTAGGTTACTCATGTAAAATTAAGGCATACAAATTTCTAAATCTTAGTACTCATAAATTGATAGAAAGTGTACATGTCAAGATTGATGAGTTTGTAGAAAAATGTGAAGAGAAGAGCAATAAAGAGCCTGGAGACTACAGGAACTTTTTGTATCATGAACCTGATACTATACCTATGACTCAAGCAATGGTGATTGGATAGAAGAACTGTCAACCACTAAATATACTAGCACAAATTGTGCAACCCGAGTTGCAAGTTGTGCAACCCAAGCTACTGGTAGAAGAGACCGAGTCACAAAAAGAGGGAACCGAGTCACAAATAGAAGAGACCGAGTCATAGATAGAGGGAACCAAGTCACAAATAGAGGGAATCGAGTCATAGATAGAGGGAACCAAGTCTCAGATAGAGGAACCCAAGTCACAGATAGTGGAACCCGAGCATCAGATAGAGGAATAGGAAAGAATGTTTGAGAATGAAAAACCTAGTGGATCAAGTCCAAAATCTAGACTGAAGGATCCAATAATTTCAAAATATGTTAAAAGGCATCATGCACCTAAGAAGATAATTGGACATTAGATAAAAGGTGTAATGACAAGGAACAAACTCAATGGTACATGTTTACTAAGTGAATTTGAACCTAGA
The DNA here is from genome assembly GCA_018584345.1 of Thuja plicata. Taxonomy (NCBI): domain Eukaryota; kingdom Viridiplantae; phylum Streptophyta; class Pinopsida; order Cupressales; family Cupressaceae; genus Thuja; species Thuja plicata. The sequence continues at coordinate 2,972,268 of MU227340.1, read as the reverse complement.
ACTGTTAAATATGCATTGAATGATGAAAGTTGGATAGAAACAATGAATGAAGAAATTGAGCAGATTGAAAAGAACAAAACTTGGACTCTTGTGCCTAGGCCAAAGGACAAGAATGTGATTGGAACCAAGTGGGTTTTTAGAAATAAGATGAATGAAAATAGTAAATTTTCTAGAAACAAGGCCAGACTAGTTTGTAAAGGATATGCTCAAGAAGAGGGTATTGACTATGGAGAAACTTTTTCTCCTGTTGCAAGACTTGAAAGAGTCAGAACTATTCTGGCATATGTTGCATATAAAGGATAAAAAGTATATCAAATGGATGTGAAATCTGCATTTTTGAATGGAATCCTAGAAGAATATGTCTACATTGAACAACCTGAAGGATTTTTTGATCCTAGCAAAAGGAATATGGTTTGCAAGTTGCACAAAGCATTGTATGGACTGAAGTGAGTGCCTAGATCCTGGTATGAAAGAATGCATAGCTATCTTGTAAGTATTGGATTTTAGATAACCAATGATAAAAGTAGCTTATACATCAAATAAGGACCGTAGAAAAAAATATTGTTAGCAGAGATATTTTTTGATGACATATTATTCACTGGTTATGATGACCTATGCAAAGCATTCTCTGTAGCTATGAGTAAAGAATTTGAGATGTCTATGTTTGGTGAGATCAAATTCTTTGTTGGATTACAATTAAATCAAATAAAGGATGGTATCTACATTACTCAATCAAAATATATCAAGGATATACTTAATAAATTTGGTATGGAAGATTCCAAACCTGTTGGAACACCCATGTGTACTGGACAGAAATTGTCTAAGGATGATGATTTAAAAGAGGTAGATCAAACCAACTACAAATCCATGATTAGAAAATTGCAATATGTTGTTCACACCAGACCTGATATTGCATTGGTAGTTGGTATTGTTGCAATATTTTCAGCTAATCCCAGATATAATCACCTAATGGCAATCAAAATAATTATTAGATATTTGAAGGGTACTGAAAGACTATGGTTAATGGTATAAGAAAGGTGGAAACTTTGATTTAAAGGTATTCACTGATGCAGATTGGGCTGGAAGTGTCAATGATAGGAAAAGCACCAGTGGTGGATCTTTCTTTCTTGGAAAGAGGTTAGTGTCTTGGACTAGCAAGAAATAGAATTGTATCTCTCAGTCTACAGTAGAAGCAGAGTATGTTGCTACCACAGTGAACTGTTCAAACATCCTAAGGATCAAGCAGTTGTCATCAAGAATGAAGGAAGAAGTAAAAGAATTAGTTATTATCTACTATGAAAACACCAGTTCCATTAACATTTCAAATAATCCTATGATGCACACCAAAACCAAGCATATAACAATAAAGTATCATTTTTTGAGGGAATTAGTACAAAATAAAGAAGTAAGGTTGGAATATGTGAATACCAAAGAATAAGTTGTAGACATATTCACCAAACCTTTACCTAAGGATGCATTCATGTATCTTAGAGGAAATCTAGGGGTGCTTCCCCTAACTGAAGCTCACTAAAATATAGTTTAGTGATGCATCAACCCAAGCGACGGTGAAGATCTATTAGTTGATGTAGGTACATCAGAGAACATTGCAGATGAATTAGTACACTCAGTTACATTACAATTACAAAGTGAAATAGTATTGACTACTGGTATTTAGTATTTGAGAAGATGGAGTCTTACAAAATAAAGACATGTAACTTATGGATTCTTTTGCATCTGTTGTCAAAGAGGGAGATTTTTCTATAATACATAAGAATAAGATAAAAGAGGGAGAGTTTGCTATAATACAGTAAGAGGGAGATTTTGATGTCAAAGGGAGTTTTTGGATAAGAATCATAATGAAGCTAAAGACATTAAAGAAACTTTTTTGTTGCTCTATAATTCTTTGTATTATGACATATTGTGTTGTCATCAATGCCAAAGAGAGAGATTGTTGAAGACAATTATTCAATTGTGTATTGTCATTGATGTTACAAATGTATTTACACTTACGTAGTGATGTTACACAAATGTCTACATTCAAACTGAGCACATTTGGTGAAATAGAATGAGTTATTTTAGTGTTGACCGAGTTCAGTCAGGTATTGAAGAAGTTCAGCGTTGACCGAGTCACTCGGGCATTTTAGTCATGGTTGGGCATTCAGTGGTAGCCGACTAACATTGATTTATATTCTATAATTAATTGGTTATATGAGGCCGACTAAATTGTGATTTATTATTTAGAAGTATATTCAAGCTGAATTGATAGGGCTTACCATATATATGAAAGATCAAGTTTGGATTGAGTGTGTGGAAGTGCAAGTGTGAAAGTGCAAGCAGAAGTGTGGAATTCTATGATATGAAGAGTGAAGACAAAATCTGACAAGATTCTAATTGAGTATAGATCACTCATAGCTACAATAGAACATCTGATTAGCAAGGATCTAGTCATAATTAGAACAAGAGACCTTAATCAGAAAAGACATTTGCTTACACATACAATTCAATTCATTATTACTCTCTAACAATTGTAGCTATGATCTCAAATCTCTTAACAGAGTATACTTAACAGTGTTTTTGTAAATCCTCTCACAAGGTAGCATTTCTATGTTGAAGTGTTGAAGACCTCTAACAAGGCCACTCCTCACAGGGTGATTGAATCCTTTAATAGGGTCACACCTAACAGTGTGTTATTGTAACCTTTAACAAGGTTGGCTCCTAACAGGGCTCACTTCAAAAGAGTGAAAAATAATAACTAGTTACATTGGTGGTTTTTCCCATATTGGGTTTCCACGTTAAATCTTGGTGTCACCTATGTATATGTTATTTTCTTTATGCTTTATGTTTCTACACTTAATCACTAAAGTATAATTGCATTAGATATTATAAAGATTGCTTTGACACCCGAGTTAGAGAAGAATATCTTAATTAACCAAGTAACAATGTTAATGTATTTAAGACATCTAAGGGACAAAGGATTTGTTTTGAAGTAACTCATTCACCCCTCCCCTCTCAGTTACTTATCTCATTTCCAACACTCTCGACATATTTTTATATAGAATTTAAAAATAAATAAATACACAGAGAGAGATAATTTTATCACCCATTTTAGTGTGTGCTCATTATTTTATGCATCATTAAACTTTATTCTACATTTATTTAATAAATATTTAAATATTTACCCCTTTATTAATTACATATCATTAATCTCTATGAGGGCCCCTTAATTATGAGTATGCCCCTTTAATTATTTCAACCATTTAATCATCATTTGCATGCATAGGCCCTATGATAATCTGTGGCCTATTCCATATGTTTTCATTTGTCACACCTTAATTTTACATGCATTTTAAGTATCCCCATTGTCCTTATTGATCCCCAATTTGAATTTGATCCCAGATTGGCTTATATAGGGTGGCCCAAAGTGTATGGGGTGATCCAACTCATCCCTTACATGGAAAATGGGTCCCAAATTAAAATTGGAGAGGTATTTTGATTTTAGGAGGAATTCAAAATCTGGCCAACTTCCTTCAATTTTTCTGCCCCAAAATGGTTACGTGAGATATAAGTACAAGGCTACCTCCCTCATTTTGGGATCCACAAATCCATCTCTAACATGTGATATCTATTATGAAATATAATCTAATTTCAAGCACTCAAGGAGAAATCCATCATTCAATCACATCAAGTACATAAGGTGTCTCATTATGTATATCCTTCATTATGGAAAGAATCAACAATCATCATGCAAGCATATCTTTTGTGTTGTCTTATTCGACAATTTTTTTTATCCATGTTATTACATCAACACTTGTGATCTCATTTGAAGAAGCACTTGCATCGTCAAGGTATAAGACACTTATCACGCCTCTACTACTAACAACATAATTCCTTTCCTTTCACGCAATTTCAATTTTATTTCAAGGTTAATTCCTAAACAGGGGTTTGACTAAGGCAAACCCTTTTCTCCCAAAATTCTTGCCATTTTTTGTGTTCAAATAGAAAGTGATGAAGTTTGAGATTCAACTACAAGAAGGTCTTATAGTTTGTTACATATCCCTAGCTTCTTCCTCATATTTTATCATATCAAAGGTGCCTACCACTATAGAGGGTGAGTTGAGTGTCCATCTAAACACCAAGTTGCCCCTTGTGGGAAATTTTGGTTAGATTTTGGTGTGTAGATCAAACTCTTCATTTTCTTTCTAGATCTGGTCCCACAATTGAGCTCTCAGTCTGTTAACTATCTTTGTTTTGTATAAGGATCCTTTCTCTCTCTTCCTAGCCCTAGATCTCACATTCTTCATTTACATTTGCACAATCATATTCCATAATAGAAAAGGCTTATTGTATTCACTCAGTACTTGAGCATCCTCAAACCTAGTGGATTATCCTCCTTCAAATGTAAGAGTAAAGGAAATGTCATTTTATAGTCCAGTATACCAGCCATATGTTTTTGGGTCTACATATGAGAACAAGTTCAAGAAAAGGAGGTGATACTTGAGTATGTGCAATCAAAAGAACAATTGGCTGATATCTTCACCAAGCCACTGCCCAAGGATACATTTGAGTGCTTGAGAAAGAGACTAGGGGTCAAACCCTTGTCTGCCAATCAATAAAATGACTGAAGGTTGCATCAGCCTACATATTATCATAATATCAATCATGTTGATGCAAGCAAAAAGATGAATTTCAAAGATACATCTATATACAAATAGGTATATACCAGAACCGAGCACCAGAACATATTGTTGTATTGCTGATGGATAAGGGAAATTCAAGTAATATATTATGGATAGGAGAAAAATGATTGCTTGACATGAATGTCATATATTTGTAAAATATTTGTTTGGCATTGTTGTCAAAGGGAGAGAGATTATCCACATTATCACAATCTTCTGAAAAAGGGAGAAAGATTATCCATTATTAGATTACTCCAATAGGGAGAGATTATATCCAAAGGGAGAGAAATTTGTCTAAAAGGTTACACAAAGTGAGAGTTTTTGAAAAGAGAAAAAGACATCAAAGAGAGAGAAAAGTCACGGGAGAGAAATTGATACGAGAAGAAAATTCAACACATCAGAAGATAAAGAGCTGCAAGAATCAAATCTTAGCTTAAACAGAGCTTACTGGAGTTCAGACATTTATCAGTTATCAAAAAAAATATTGGTAGTTTGATGAATCTCAACTGTTGTATTTCATATTGTATTAGAAATAGTATAGTGTGATAATATAGTATGTTGCCATCAATGCCAAAGGGAGAGATTGATGACATGTAACTGATTGAATGTTTCATAATGTTAAGTTGAAGATAATGCAAAGCATTAAAGTAGTTAATGGTTTGTATTGTCATTGATGTCAACTTGATATCATCTATATGGTCATGTACATAATGCCAAAGACTTCAGAGAATCAATAGAAAAAAATTTATGCTTTCAGCAATGCATAAATGTCAAGTATTAACTAAGTGACAGATAACACCGACAGAGTGCACACCATCGGTAAAGGAAAAGAAGAAAAGTCATAGTGATACCTGACAAGAAGAAGACAGTGTTTCCCAATGAAGCAAAACCATAGGATGCCTAACAAGCTGAAAACAGAGTTGGTCGACGAGTAAAAATCTAATGATGCCTGATGGATGGAGATCCTGAAGCTAACTGGAGTCATGCTGATGAAAATGTTAGTTGTCACTGACAACTCACTGAAGAATTGACCAACGGAATAGAGAGTTTAGAAAATGACAAAATATATAGCTAGCAAGAGCTAAAGATAGACTTAACTAGTTATTTTCTTTGTTTTATTTGACCAAAGTTAAGTAATTGATTTAAAGAAGATTTGTACAGTTGACGAGAAGATAACTACGAGATAAATCAGGAGTTATGCTTTAAATCAAACTAGATGGATTGTTTTTCATGGAAGGAATCAAGAATCAAGAAATAGTGAATATCATGTCTATATAAGAGACAAGATTAATTCATTTTCAAATACATTCACAGAAAGGGGATTAAGGGGAGTGAATAGAAAGAAGATGCTGAAGAGAAACTGATGAAGAATTACTTCATACAGTCCTAATCAATCAAGCCGAAGGAGAGCTAAAGAATTCTACAGACACTAACAAATAGTGAAGCATAGCATCATAGAGTAGAAAGTGTGGAGCACAAAGAATTAAATTGATACATTGATCAGAGAGGCGATGTACTTAAATAGATCTGAAAATCTGCAATTCAAAGTTGCATTAGAAACAGGTCATAGTGTTTCAGTTTAACTATTGAAGCATCAAGTCTCTTAATAGAGTAGGACGTAACATTCTTCTATATATTGAGGTGCATCCCAAGGAGTGCCAAAAAGGTTGATTCATGAAAATAGCATTGGACTTGCCCGATACCTATTGATTGTCTAAGAAGGAGGTTGATTCAAGGATGGTAGCAATAGATGTCGATACTAAGTGACAACCTCTATGTATAAATTCCTCTAACAAGGTCACACTTAACAGTGTGTTTTTAACCTTTAACAGGGTTTTCTCCTAACAGGGCTCACTTCAAAAGAGTGAAAATTTTGGGTACCGGTCCCAGTGGTTTTTCCCTTAATAGGGTTTCCACATTACATATTCATGTGTTATGTGTGTATGATTCATTTCTTTATTGTTTTGTATCTGGCATAGTTAACACTGGGTTGATCGGTATACTCTGCTTATTTACTGAGTTTTGGTAAATAGTTATAGTACTTATTGGTAATCAAGGAGAATAAGGATAGACAAGGAAAACTGACAAATAGTTATTCATTATAAGTATTTCATGGCATGCATCTTGTAGGGAGTTAATAATCTGAGGTTTATTTGATTAGTGGTTAAATGTTTGAAGGATAATTTTTTGAGGCCACTGATTCACCCCCCCCCCCCTCTCAGTTATCACTAATAATTGGTATCAGATCTTGTGTCCTTAGAAAGGAAGGTTTCAATACCTAAGCCAAGATCACAAGATGAACAGATGAGATGTGCCCAAGTTGAACAAAAAAAACTTTGCTTCATCGCAAAGCAGGATAAGACTCCACTTATCAGGTATTGGTAATGATGTTACTCAATTCCTAGATACTAAATATGTGTTTCCTACAAGAGTATTGATAGTAGATCAATGGATAGAGAAGCATGAACACAATTGCATGGTTATAGAGCTTTCTTCCTCACTCTCTGATGCTAAATTTGAAGATGTCAAGGATTAAAAAACTACAAAGAATATGTGGGACAAAATGAAGCTTGTAAATGGAGGTGATACAAGTGTTTTGAGAGCCAAGGAAGAAATCCTTAGAGAAAAATTTGATGATCTCAGAATGAAAGAAGGAGAAAACATCACACAGTACAACACAAGAATAAAAGAAGTATTCAATACTATACGAGGAGTTGGAGGTACACTTGAAGAGGAGACAGTGGTAAGTAAAATCTTAAGAACCTTACTACCTGTATATGCTATTAGAGTTTCTGCCATTCATGAAATGAGAGCAGTAGCAAACAATACAGTTACTCTTGATAGTCTAATTGGTAGACTGATTTGATTTGAGATGAATAACTTTGATAATAGGGTCTTACCAAACTTAGAGTTTGCATTTAAGTCTTCTATGAGAATAAGCAAATCAATTCATAGACACACATCTAGAAGAGAAGTGAAAGTGAAATTGAAGAAGAAGATCTAGATGAAATAGAAGCACTTATGACAAGAAGAATGCGGAGAGGCAAAGGTAAATACAAAGGCAAGTTACCGCTTGTATGTTTTAATTGTAAAGAGATTGGACACTTTTCTACAAGATGTCCTAATAGAAGAAAAGATGACAGAAGTAATGACAGATCTTCTAGAGGTAATCTTCTAGAGGGAAGCTATCAGTATTGTTGTCTACACACTTAACAGATTACAATTGAAGAAGGACACAAAGAAGACACCTTATGAGCTATGGTATGGTAAAACACCCAATGTAAGTTACTTCAAAATCTTTGGTAGTAAATGTTATGTCTTAAAGGATGATAGAAATGGAAAGCTTGATGCCAAG